>OU744725.1:53425574-53710574 GCA_916613615.1 Steromphala cineraria | reverse complement strand
CTCAATGCATCAAAGAACGATTACAATAGTTACATGTTATGTAAGAATCAATTTAAAAGCAAATTCTAGGAATACATTATTTACTGTTAGTTAAGTCAACGGCTTCATCCCATGTAAAACACATTAAGTATTTGTTGACATCAGATGTCTGTATTGACCATCATCAAAGGGCCGCCTCATCAGAATCAATCTGGTGTAAACAGTCAATTTCAAACATCAAAGAAATTTTAGTACGTCTTGCAAACATTACGTCAACATTTCGAGTTGATCTAGAGTATAAGTTCAAGTGCGTATCTACACGAACGGTTAATGATGATGTTAATCTTGCGTTTGTGGGATTGATCAATTTTAGATTCAAGTACGTACCTACATGAACGGTATATAATGAAGTTAATCTGGCGTGTCCGGGGTTAAACGGTTTTAAAACCTCATGATACAATATGTTCACAGGGAGATAAGTGTGGTCAGTATTGTCCGAGGACTTGGTCAAGATGACCAGAGGCAATTATTGGTGAACTCGACCTTTTCTATTTTGTGGAAATAAAGGAGATGGTTATCTTTCATGCCGAACGAATTCTTAGATATTGAATTAATTTTATTACTAGGATCATAAATGAAACAGTAACAAAGTAAAACGAAATGTTTAGCTAATATTTTCTTGAAGAGAAACACATGTGAAAAGTTCAACCATTCTCAGAAAGGATCTTTTGAAACGCTACAATCAATGAATATAAATTCATTCGATGTATCCACATGACCTAATTGTTCATGATGAATGTTGATATAATTCATATTTGCTTGTTTGTTTATCACTATTTGAAACAAACCCGTGGTTAATGACAAATGATACAGATCCAATCACAAACGCACGAAGGCTATACTGTTATACGTCTAGCGAGTCGGCAAGGTTCAACAAGATCGATATCTTCATTGTTCCTTATACGGGCGCTTCAACTATACCTGTTGTATCAAAATTTAGGCCCAGTGAAATCGTCATAGTTGATTTGTCCTCTTTCATATTGGGTTATAATCGCTTCAACATCGAAGTTAAAGGGATTTAAAAAAACTTTGCGTGACATGTATTGGAATTCAGTGAGTAGTAAAAACACGATTATAAATGCATTCTCAACAGGTTTCTGTTGATACTTAGTATTTGTCTTGATATTATTAGCTCATTTGACAATAAGTAAAAACATAAGCGATGTCATATTTTGTGTGTGTGTGCACATATCGCCTTTGCATTAAACAGAAGTTATTTGCAGAGGCATTTCAGAAATTGAAAATATCAAGAAGACCAGGAGTTCTGTGAATTATCAACTTCTTTGGACAGGAGCGACGTTTCGGTATATCTAACGATATAAGAGAATCCATAACATAACGTTGCTACTAACAACAGCGAAGAAGTTGATCATCCACTAAACTAATTTCTTCCTCAAGAACATCGTTGACCTAAATAATTGTATGTAATAAATAAATGAGAACAGGCCATGCATATGGTTAGTTATTAGGATTTATCATTTTATAAAGAATCGCGATCCTTAATCTTATTATCAGGATACAGTGTATATTTCGTTATACGTATAAAGGTGTTTTTCAAACATTTGGCGGTCCGAATATTTGACATTTGTTTATTTATTGTACATGAAGAGTGAAATTTCTGCATCACCAATGACGAATGGTTATCGATTTTTATTAATTAACTATCAATGATATGTCACTAATACAATATAAACGGCCTACACTATACGATTCGGCAACTGGGCCAGTACAGGTAAGCTGGGCCAATACGGGCCAAACTGGGCCAATACGAGCAGACTGGGCCAATACGACTCTGAGCATGCGCATATACACAAATAACGCAAGTCCGAAGCTATCGCTTCAAAACTTTCAACATATATAACAGTTCACCAATCTCTTTTATAATTTTAATTTCAATGAAAAAGAACTCTCTAATGTTGTACAAGTAAATCACAAAGAAGTTAATTAATAAAAATGTCATTAATCAAGTGTTTCCATATTGGCCCAGTTACAGGTCCTCGGTCCGCCAATACAGCAGACCTAGGACCTGTAACTGGAACAATACGGAAAAACATGATTAATAACATTATAATAATTATCGAACTTCTCTTATATAAACGGGTAATTGAGAGTTTTCACTCGGGTAATATTAATACAACATTTAAATCGTCTAACAAGTCATGACGTAATACTCGAGTCATAATCTCTTTTAATGAGTTTTCATAGGTGCTAGACAAATTAACAAGGAGTGTTTTTATTCATCGTACATGTACAGTGAAATGCCTGTATCACGTGTGGTTATCGTTTTAAAGGGGCAGTAGCACGTTTTAATGGGGAATATGAAAATGAAAATGAATGGTTCGAATCGAAAGCATGTATTTAAACTAAATGAAGCAGTAATAAATCGAATATATACAGTTCAGCCATGCGATAACTTTTTCCTACACAAAATGAATTAAAGGAGTTCACACAAAAAATGGCCACAAATGGACTTTTTGTGAATCTTTATAATTTCGTCTCTGGCTATGGATGATTGGTTTGTGTAATGAGATGTTAGGTACTATCAAAATAATACAATTAGCATTAACGTACAATTATCAGGGAGAAATTGTAAAATATATAATTTTCAAAAAACGTGCTACCGCCCCTTTAAAATTTTCAAAATGTCTGGCATTATCGGGTGATAGGGAGCTTTCACCTCTTATTTATGATGCAAATCTCGAGTCATAATCCCTTTTGATCGCTCACAATCGTTGATCGTTCATAGGCGCTAGACAGTTTAAGCAGGAGGGCTTTTTGTTTTGTGTACCCCATTGCGAAAACAGGTAACCAGTAGACATATCAGTAAATGTATGCATACCAGTTTCACTTGTACTCAAATGTGACACACGATTTTAGACTGTCTGACGTCAACTATGCAGATAAGATGTGTGGTAAACATCACCATGTTGCTAAATGCAGTTTTAGTAATTTATATCATGTGAATGGAAACAGTATGAACACTTTTCTAGTACCCACGCGAACTCGGTCGTTATCATTTTAAGGAAATATGATTAACAAAACTGTTGGATAAACATGCATGACGTCGTTTAATAAAGAAAAATCGTGATATGTAATGCAAACTATTACCTGTTTATGTTGATTTCGGAAATATTAACACTAGCGATCAAAATATATATTTATTAACAAATAACGACAACCAACAACTTATTTTCCACATTATCGAAATAAATAATACTTTTTGTGATGTATTTAAAACTTTCGAGTCAATAACCTTTTCAGAAACTATCCACAGTGTTCTACAGACATAAAGTTATTTTATTTTAAAAATTTCTTATCATTCCTTTTCCTTCTTCTTTCTAAGGTGTCGTCTTAATGTATTCATCATTTTAGTCATTTTATTCATATAAGCCTCTTATTTATCTTAACTTCGATTCTTTGATAATCCATAAACTCATTGTCTTCTTGATATCTCCAACTTCTAAAAATGCCTCTCAAACAACTTATTTATCGTAATGCTATGTTCATTTTCCAGATCTCATACTGAAAATATACATATCTCATTCATAGATAAAATTGTAGATATAGAGAATTTAGTAAATGCAGTAAAATTCCGACCAGTCGCTCAGCGAATTAAGAGACACAATATTTCATTTAAAATATACAATATAAATTCGTATATATCGTATTTTGCGGAATAAAATGTCATAGGCTTTCCTTCGGCATTCCTTTTCTAACTGCATTCACATATTTACCTGTAAATAATCTCATATTTAACGTTGTTCTTGAAGATTGTCTCTGATGTCCTTTTCATGTTAACTATTTTGTCCTATTTGAAATTTGTACCACCCGTAAATGTTTATATTTAAGATTGACTTTAGGAAGGAATTTAGATTAGACCAAACGGAGATCAAGTAGGGATAATAGACACTTCAAATCATAAAACAGATTTGAGTATGTTTATGTAAATGATTGATGGATGGATATAATATGAACAAGAATTTCAAGTTGTTGACTTTCATCTGTATTTTTTCTTGATCCCAAATAGCTTAACTAGGCTTTGTAGCCTAAGGATTTCCGGACATTGTAGAAGTGTTCGAAGAGTCGGCGGAACATCCAAACGAGAGTCGTATTAGAGATCAGGGGTCAAATGTCAAACTCATATTTCACTTATGATGATTTATTCCTGTTGAGGATGCGAAGTGATTTGATATGGAATATTAAGGTAATGCAGTGAAACTCTATATTGGTAGAGTGAATATGAAACACCCATTAACTCTGATCTGTATTTGCTTTGCTTTTAACCCTGATGAGGTGTGACCTTCGCTCCACTTGCTTCAAACGAACTGGACAACAATACTAGAATTACCATAAGTGATATTCGACTTAGGAGTACAAATATAACGCTCGTCTCCATTTTCCAACTGGACAACCGGAGACTGTTGGAGAAGGTTCCGCTACATTGAGAAGACGTGAGGAGAAGATGAACAATGGACGATGTCCCCTCATTAGCATTATCATACTATTTTATTTTTCAATATCCGGATGTAGAGAAATTATTTTGATTTTGTTCCCACGTTTACTGAAGATGTGTGCATTTGCGGGATTAACTTATCGTTAGCTTAAAGAGAAACGTGATTTTGTGCTTTTTCTCATATTTGACGAAAAAATGTGTTTGTGTTGGTTTTTAATTTATGTGTTTGGTATATTGAATTGGATTTTACTAAGATTTTTGTTTTAACTGTTTTTAAGACCTTTTCTCAAAATATTGATATTGTTTCGTATTTCATATTTGTGTACAATGGCGAGGCGGTATATCCATATGATTCGACAAATTTGAACAAAAGTTCTTCATGAAGTATGAATACACAAGAGATCTTTTATATTTCATAAAGGCTTAAGTAAGTTGTAAGTGAAAGACATATATATTAATGTTCAAAGGCAAACTAAATATTGATTACTGATAATTCGTTAAAACTCGAATTGTAATTGGTATAAGTGTTTCATAACATATCATTTCATATAAGTTAAATTTGTAATATACGCATTGTTGTTGAGAACAGATAACACAATTCTTATCCTTCTACTCTGAAAAATGTGTTTTAAAAATCTACCTACCTATCCCTCTGGAGACACTTGCACAATGTATTGTGTACAAGAAAGGGGCATACATTTTTAGAATCGAATACTTCTTTAATGATTTCAAAGAGGAAAAATCTATATATATCTTTGTATCTCTATACATTTGTATATATGTTTCTTGTCAATGTGTTTTAAAGTCTTCGTTTTGCAAAGCAACCCAAGAAACTTTAATTAATCAAAAACCGTACTGAAGTTGTTAAAGGCTATTCGGGAAATAGGAAAGATGTTTCAGCGAAGGCAAACACATTTCAATTCTCTCCCAACAGAGACAGATCAAGTCATAGAATTGTGATTCTACCTTTGTTCTAATTAGACCAAATCCGTTTATCAAAGAAATATTTTGATAAAACCAAATATTTAAATGCATGTAAGATACATCCTCCATGTATGTTAGAACAAAAAATGAACATATTCTTCACACATGATTTTCAACATTTCAAACATGGTTGGGGTCATGTTGATGGAGATTTTGATTTTTACCCCTGATTATTTTGATAAACCATCAACCGTCCATAAACTTTGTTCAAAATCCTGCGATTATGGGTTAAGTTGATCATGTGATATGGAGGCAAAGCCACTCGTCAATTGTTTAGATATGTTACGCGCTGTGATTTAAGCTAATGAAGGGGGCGGTGGGGTCGAAAATTCAATATTGAGGGAAGAATGTTCTCAAGAATCTGAGAATGCAAATGACTTGGGAAAAGTTGATGTAGGCGAAGAACCATTTACTGGAGGTGGAGAAATATTTGCTTCGCAAAACTAATACAAAGGCTTTCACTTTTTTTCGGATTCTTCTTTTTGAAATTCTGCTTTGCAATGAAAATGTTATATAAAATGAACAATCGTGATCAAATTGACTTTTGAATTAAACGATCATTAAATATTTGACTATCATTTAGTATTCTATACAAAACAATCATGATTTCATTTTTCTGTTTTATCAAAAATTAAAGTGGCCCTTTTTGATTTATTGATAACTTTGTTCTTATTTTAAGTAACGAGAAAAATTCGTTTCTTGGTAAACATTTATCTATTATAACTTCATAGATTGAAATTACAGCTTGGCTTTATGTGTTTTACAACTAGGGATAAGATGTCCAGTTTTAGCATTCATATTTAACGCTGTTCGCATTTGTAAAAGTATTTATCATCTGTGAATAAGCTAATAGTTTTTCATATGTTTAAACATTGATTTCTCAGTCGCTATTTTTTGTCAGGTCAATCGCATGACTCATATGGTCTACATTTTTAAATTGTTCTTATTGTCATACTTAAAGAACATATTGGTATGATTCAGATTTGTCTGAAAATGAATGATTCCCGCATGTTCTGTTTGCATTTCAAGTTAAATATATCTTCAATCATAAATATAATAACGATTTAATATTGATTAATTGATCTGGCTAAAAAGCAACTCAAAATAGCAAAGATTTTGGTTGACATTATTTGTAAAAATTAAGGTATAAATTTGTGATAATATATTTTTTATGATACATAAGATTTTTGTTTTCGGCTAAGACTTTGTAGGTTAACTATAAGTATGTTTTCCATTAAAACGTGCAACTGCCCCTTTAAGATCACTGTTTCATTTCTACTTGACATAATTGTTTTCTGTGAACATGACCGAACGTAAGTGAGATTTCAATTCAAATGAAACCCCCTGTATAATGTATTATGGAGTTCGTCATCTCGCTGTCTCGTATTTTTTTTGAAAATATTCTATTGAACATTATCTAGTATTTTATAGAGATGATACTAAACGGCCTTCCATTTAATACAATTTTTATTAAAATCTATGAACGAGCGAAAACGAGTTTCATACCAAATCATTCTGGACTTTCATGAAAATAGTATTGAAAGGAATGAAGGCTAGTATTTAGTTTATAACTTGCCCTAAAAATCAAGCACTATTGCCCACAGTTCACTTAAAAACATTTCCGCGACTCGGCAGCAATTGTTGCGTCGCGTTTAAACTGTGACGTCACAACCATACGCAACTGTGACGTCATGCTTACATTATAATATTACCCTAGTTTAATCTTTCCGTATAAATACAACACTGCGGTGTCTTACACGGGCGAGTAATAATCTCATTTCTTAACCAACTTTATCTAAAATATAGAAAATTGGATCGGCATAAGAAAAGCTTAAAAAATAAAATAAAATAAATCATAAAAGTAATCTTAATTCTCGTATAATTCCTTTATCATGTTTCTTTTATCTAAAAATTCTTATGGAAATAAGATCCGTTAATCTCATCAACATTCATTGTTCACTTCACACCTTAACAACTCTTTGTCTAGAATACATGGAGTCGGTGTCAAGAATAAAGAAAAGAGGATTCTATTTTCGTCGCAGATTGAGCTTTAATCCTCCTCAAACACTTCAGTTTGCTCATTAATTTGACATTCCCCTCCAAATGCTTGACCTAGTCTGGTAATTTATTCAGATTCGTTAAGACCACTGACCCAGTTTCTCTAATTAACTGGTTCATGTTCGCGACCCTTTCTTAGTTAACGCCGAGGAACACAGACGAGCTCGGACGACAGATTGGTTTATTGTCTGGCGCTAAGGTTGCGGGTCTACTGAAGGAATTGATAGGCCATCTGTTAGAACTAGCACTGATATCAAGGCATCTGTTGATTTCCTGATGGCATGATGATCAAAATGGGGGCATTCTGTAGATTTGCTGTACTTTTGCCGCTATGTGATAATGAAAAACATGTCATTGCATGTCAATTCGAAAAATCTAAATTTCGAAGATTTTGCTTTGATTTCTGCCTTTGAACATACACGCTCAATATATGTTTTAATATAAGAAAGGCATGTTGATATAGAATATTTCAATGATAATCCCATATGTTTATGAAAATGATAAATAATGAAGTGATATGTTGTTGACAGGGTAATTGGATATGCCTGTTGTAAAATTGATATTTCTTGATGCTTCAAAGCGGCAGAATATCTGCATTAAGGTGTTGATAGTTACCAAGTCTAAATGACTGAATCGTCGAAACTTTGTCTATGCTTTTTAATATATTTTTTTTAATATCATGTTTGTACATTTGTGTCACTTCAACCATCTTAATTCCCATGTCTTATCTCCGTCTTATAATTTTATGTTGTTATTTAATAATTATGTCAAAGCTTTGTGATCCGGAACGAATTCCTTTTAAGGTAATAAAGTATTGTCTATTGTCTATTGTCTATATGTGTGTATGCGTGCTTGTGTGTACGTGTGGATGTTAATGTGTAAATTATGCCCGTGTTTCATAAGCCTGTTAGGCCGGATGTTTTTTTAAACTGATTTCAGAAAACTTATTAAATATTTGTGATATCGTGTGACACGTTTTTCTTCTTCTAATTTGTTTACATTACACGTATTTGTAGCAGATGTTTTTAACCAAAATTTCCTATAATAAACGTTTGTAAATACAATTTATTTGAGAACAGACAAAAACTGATATATCTTGTTTATGATCTTAACCAATAACGGTTTTTAATTTTTTCTTAGAAACGTTCATTATATAGTATCTAATTTTATACTTCATATCCGAACAAATTGTAGTTCAATCACGTACTTGCAACACGAATGGTAGGGTACTAAATACTGTTTATCTGAAACGAAATGTACATGTATGCTATATAAGAATCTCTGCGTAAATATGTTCTGTAGTGTATTTGCACTCTTGGTCATATGGCCATATATTCTGAATAAAGCTCTCCTTTTTTACTTCTCCTTAAACATTTTATCATCTTACCTTCATTTTCTTGTCTTCTTGTCTTTTTCATTATTCTGTCAATCGAACCATCTGTCACCCAAACAAGCTCTAGGTGACCAAGTTTATGCACCCCTTTCTTCTTTAACAGGCTTCTGTTCATTCTCTCCCCACAGAAGCAGATCAAGTCATGAAATGTTGATACAGCCTCTGTTCTAAATCGCCGAGTTTGTTGGGTAGAATGGGAGGCAATTAAAGTTAGTTGTGCAATCAGCGACGCTGTTCTAAATCATCATTTTGGCTACTGTATCATAGCAAAGGCATTGCGATATGAACTTCCTTTCCAAGAGTTGTCATTTGATAAAGAAATTCAAATGGATTGTGGTGCATTTTTTCCGCCAGGGGAAACTGCCTGAACCCACGGATTTGGTCTAAAACAGAGGCTCGATCAACAATTTATGACTTGATCTGCCTCTGTTGGGAGAGAATGGCTTCTTTAATACATGTAGGTCTATAACATTTCTTTAACTTAGTACATTTTGTCAGATAAGTACTTCGAAGTTTACTATGGGAAGGTAAAACAGGTACCGTAATATAGTTATTCTTGCTCATAACTTAATTATTTGTTAAATAGTGTAAATGCGATTTGCACAAGTTCCTTAAACATATTGACATCGCAAAAAAACAAATAAGGTCTAATTTAAACCTACAAAACACATATAATATGTGACAAAAATAGTAAAAATGGAAAGTGATACGATGTTTAGCAAGTGAATTCATGTGATCAACTATTACGTAACGATTTTTTGACAATCAATTTCTGAATGTTATTCGTAGTTTAAATGAATAAGCATATCTCGTGGCATGAAAGGGTTTGTTATCCCTTAATCATCATTATCAGTCATTGCTACCGTATCAAGACCGTCTGCATGGTCGTCTATCACCTCCTACATAATTGTTCACAATAATTTATACCTGTGTGGAAAATTTTATTTGTATAATATATATATCTCCCATGGCGTGACCAGTAACCAACCCGATAGTGGTGTGAAAATGTAATTATGTACATAATTAACTGTAATATTCCATTTTGTATCAATAATGTTTGTTGGGCCAGCCTTCTTGATTAGCAATTAGTATGTCTACATTCACACGGTTCTTTCTTGTATCAACTGTTGTCCTTTGTTCATTTCATGGATTAGTTTCCCACCTGTGTACAGGTATAACGAGGACAGGTGATGAGGTAATTATGAAATATAATAATCATTAGTATAATATAGAATTGTTATAATTGGAATCCAACTATCTACTAAAATACAATTTTGAGCTTTTCGGATCAAGTTTCTTGTGGAATTCAAGAGTCATTCATCACAGCCAACCATGACTACGAACATCTAACCAACTTAAAATATTAGTGATGAAAAATATTATTTTAGATGACTTTACTAAACAGACATCGTAATTTTATCCAATTTATATAAATGTGAGTCTCAAAGAAATTCCATTATAATCTTTACATTGTCCCATCCTTAGGATCATTTGATACGTTTCCCTTATTTGCCATCTACTTATCATGTATAAAATAAACTTTCATCAATATTTTAATCATAAACCTAAAACCTAAACCTTCCTTTGATAACAAACTTTACATTTCAAAAAACTTCTCAGGCATCCTAGTTACAATTGACATTATTTCCAACATAAACATCCTTTCGGTAATTGCATCCTTACATGAAAAAATACACATTTTCAAATTTCATTCATAAATATGGGAGAGTGATTCAGCAAACCGAAAATACTATTTCATTGACATCCATCTATTCATAGAAATTCTATAAAATGATATTTTCCGGATATTCCCAGGTCCTTGTTGACCCGAGGGGGGTCAGGAGGGGGGGGGGGGGGGGGGGGGCGTTTAGTGACGAGAAGGGGACAAGATAACTAACGCTCATATGTTCGGGAGGGGCAGGTAGATAATGAAAAGGGGAAGTCGGAGGAGACACACATCATCAACTATTAAAGCATGTCCGTTAAGACTTTAAATGTTCAAATCACTTCCTGAAACAGGTTGTCAACAATACAACGGATTTCCTTCAAGTTATAGATACCCTTATGGAAAGGTAATTCCACATAGTTTTTCCCATATTTACCACAATATGGCATGTATTAATGTAGTGGATATCCTACAGTTAGATGCGCTACAAATGGTATGACAAGTGCCACTGTTTTGAGTCTCCATTGGAACATATCTCCGTCATATTGTCTATAAAATTACGGGCCAGCGGGCGTATTGAAATCATTTTTAATATCCAAATACGACCAACATCCGTCAAACACTGTGATAATGGACTCAAGTGGACACGCATCAGCGCGCAGTGATGCGGAGGAATTGGAGAGAGGTCATGCTTCACTGAGTTCGTGAAGTTAATGGCTTCCTTTTGTCCATTAATGATCATTCCGATAGTTTTTTGTTCATTTCGTATTTTTAAACAATTGTGTTAATCGGAATATTGAACTATTGATAAGCTCGTAAATATTTTGTAGAATCATGATAATATTGTACTTTTATTTAACGTTCAGTTATCGTATTGTCGCATTGGTTGCAGTTTCAACTTCAATAAATAGAAATACATTAAATGTTTTAAAGGCGCAGTAGCACGTTTTAGAGGGAATAAACGGTGATGTCAGGAAAATAAAATTAATGGTTCCAAGTGAAAGACAATGTATTTAAGCGAAAAGGAGCAGTAATGCGATTGTTTTTTCTTACACAAAATGAATTAAAGGTGTTCACACAAAATGGCCGCCCATGGATTTTATGTGAATCTTCATACTTTGTCATCTGACTATTGATGATTGACTTGTGTAATAAGATTTTTGACGATGTCAAAATAATACATTTAGTATCAACTTTCAATTATCAGTGAAAAATTTAGAATATGAAATTATCAAAAAGATCTAATAATTCATCCTTTTATGATATATATTCTTTAGAAGATAAGTTCAATGCAAAGCAGAATTTACAGCATGATGTTAATCTTCAGTAATGATCTCAACACATTTATTCTTGCATCTTGAGACCCTTTAATGTTTTTCTGCAAGCCTCTTTGATTTGACAGTAATGAGCCCCTTTTGTATAGAATGGGTAAAATTGTGTGTGTGTGTGTGTGTGTGATGTAAATGTATTTTCGCCCCAAAGGAATACATGAGAGAGGAGAGAGAGACACACAGAGAGAGACTCGGACACACACACACACACATAGAAAGAGAGATAGAAAAGAGAAACAGACAGACAGAGAGGCACAGAGAGACACAGAGACAGAGAGACAGAAGGGCACAACAATAATCTTGTCAAGTTTCAAACTGACCTAGTTTCTTGCACTTTTGTCATTCTCATTCAAGAAACAATGGTCTGCTTGAAAAAAAACTCTGAGCAAATGAGGTAATGACGGATCTTTTCTCCGTCTAGCGGTCACTCTACTTAGTGCCAGTGTAGATAACCTCACCGAGCTACTGATGCATGGTCAGCCCAAACCAAGAAAACCAAGGATTTGTGTAGATAAAAGTTATTGACAGAACCAATGCTGGAGACGGACGCTTGGGGGTTAACATGACGTGTCAGAACTGCTTATCTGCTTGGGGTCTCCTAACTATCCTCGCTTTTATTTTGTTGCTTGTTTGACGAAGTGCCACACACTGCTTCCATTTTAGCATTTAGGATGAAAACCCGATGGCATGTCCCCCCTCCCCCAAGACATCTTTCTGCATCTAGGAAAACCCCTTCCCTTTTTTGCAGCGTTGAGGGACGATCCCCTCCTCTCCCCTCGTTTTCCATGGTTGACCCCCTTTTTCTAGACATCTTACTGCATCTAGGTAACCCCCCCTTCTCAACTCGGTTTACGGCGTTCGGAGAGCTCCCCCTTATTCCCCCTCGCGTTAGAGGATAGATTACTGCTGGAGATAATGACTCGATGAGAAGACGCTCTTTCACACTATGGCATAATTATAGGTATTAATAGTGAGAAAGAAAAGATAATATGCTCTCAATTATAAGGTTTTGCAGAGGTTTCGGAGTAAGGACGTTGTTGATGGTTGGCTTGGAGACAAGAAGCAGTTTTTGGGTTCATCTCCAGTTCCGTGTTGACACTTTGTGTATTATTAACAATAGGCTTTATTTCCCCTACCTGTTAAGTTTCCCCGAATGTTGGATCGAATGTCTTTAAACACTAGAGAGAAGAGCTGATGACAGTAATCTGAGCGATAATACCTCCATCCAGCCCCACTCTAATGACGTTTTATTGGAAGGTTTAGACGCAAGTTTAGATACAAGTATCTCTCTGTGATCATGTCATGCCAATAGTTACATTATGGCCAGTCCGGTATCTTGCTCACTCCAATGATACGACAGACAGATGTACTTTATTTAGGAAATAGAAGACGAGCCCTGAGTGTTTATGCTCTCTGCTGTTTTATTCAACGATAGATGCACAACAACGAGTTTTCTATTGCTTATATGAGATATCCTTAACAATTACTCGCATTTTATATAAAATCAGTTGATAATTATGGTTATTTTTTTAACATATTTTTGAAAATAATGATGCCTCACTTCGTAGAACAAATTCAGTAGCATTTGACGAGACCATCATTATGTAAAGGTATTGGCGCTCAAAAAATAACAAAATCCAATGAATTGAACAATCAATATGCATTTTATTTATTGAATATATACAATTAAATATTTGCAGAAAATATCTATTCTCAATGTCAATGACATGTGATTTGGTTTCGAATCGACGAACGCCGAATCAGCCATGATGCCAATAGATGCCCCCTCTAGTTTGATCAATGGACTTGACCATTATGACGTCATTTGATAAACTTCTAAGATCGTCATAAAAGTGACATGCGTGTCTTCAACGTCATATTATATTCTCATTAGCTTGCGGTATGTTCTACTCTATTATCTTTTAAAATATATGGTATTAAGCTTGTGAGTAAATAAAATATTGGGATCTAATAGTCTATGATCTGTATGTAAATCCAGAATTTATTTTTTCGGGACTTTTTCCTTCGACTAATTATATTATCACCCAAAGCGAGGAAACTGTCTTCAGCACTTACCATACAAACCCCTTACCCACCCGACTATCGAACTTGCTCATCATATATAGCATCTGCGGTTTGAAATATACGTACATTATTCTCCCTTTCGTCTCACGCTCAAAGCGAATACCTAAAGTTACCTCAACTCCTAGTGCAAAGATATGAAATTTAAAATACTTTTTTAATTTATGTGATGAACCAATTATATCCGTTTGACAAGAAAAATCAAGTTGCTACAGGAAGAGTTTTACACATCTTCCTACGCATAGCCTAAAACGCAGTTTTCGAACTGTCATTGTATGCCTTGCCGCATGATGCTTTTTATCCTTTGTTGTTATTAAAGGGACATTAGCACGTTTTTTGATAATTTTATATTTTGAAATTTTCATTGATAATTGTAAGTTAATGCTTAATGTATTAATTTGACAGCGTCAACAATCTCATTACACTAGCCAATCAGCCATAGTCAGAGGACAAAGTATGAAGATTCACATAAAATCCACTGGCGGCCATTTTGTGTGATCAGCTTTAATTCATTTTGTGTAAGAAAAAGGAATTGCATGGCTAAAGTTTACACTATATATTTGAATTATTACTGCTCCATTTAGTTTAAATACATTGTCTTTCAATTGGGACCATTAATTTTTATTTTCCTGACAACACCTTATATTCCCCCTAAAAACGTGCTACTTCCCCTTTAAAGGGGCAGTAGCACGTTTTTTGATAATTTAATATTTTAAATACTTCACTGCTAATTGTAAGTTAATGCTAAATGTATTAATTTGACAGTGTCAACAATCACATTACACAAGCCAATCATCCATAGTCAGAGGACAAAGTATGGAGATTCACATAAAATCCATTGGCGACCATTTTTTTGTGAACACCATTAATTCATTTTGTGTAAGAAAAAGGAATCGCATGGCTAAACTTTACGTTATATATTTGAAATAGTACTGTTTCACTTAGTTTTAATACATTTTCTTTCAATTGGAACCAATAATTTTCATTTTCCTGACATCACCTTATATTCCCCTAAAAACGTGCTACTTCCCCTTTAAAGGGTGGGTAAATAAATGAAAAATATAAAGTGTAAATTCAATGATCTCAACCTAAATTTCTTTATTCTATCTCATCAACTATATATTATTCACATTTATAAGTATCTTTGCAGTATGGATCAAGTCACACACCTGGATTGGGAAAAACAAGAAAGTTCAAACACGTGTGGACTCAGGTAATCAAACACCGAACTGCTATAAATAGTCGTCTTTTTTGGACATCTAAATATGTGATTTTCACAACAGTTTTTGAAAAAAAATAAAAAAATTCTGTCAGTTATTCATTATTAACGTTTGTTCATATTGTTTCATTTTGTTGATCGACAAAGCAACCAGGCATATTACTCACATTTTGTTGTAAATGGTATTAAAAACAGAAAACTTCGGTCCACAAGCGTGTTTGTTGGGGGTATGATTCAAGTTTCTTTATTTGTAATATAACATTTCATGTCACTTAGAAACATTTTATGACAATTTCATAGATCAAGTTTAAGAGGTTATATGATTAACGTTGATGTTGTGGTACTTACCTTAAACTCTTTACTTTACTGAAAAAGAACACGTTATGTGGATAGTCAACTTCTTTATTGCATGAAATGCGACGTTTCGGTGTAGATACTATCACCGTTATCAAGCAAGTGATACTGGACATGATGATGGGGAGTTATATATACATAAATGGATAACAAGTTTATACAATTGAGTAGTTTGATGTAGTGAGACATAAATAAGTTGATACAAAGAAGTCTTTACTTTACTCTTTAAAGGGGCAGTAGCACGTTTTTTGATAAGTTTATATTTCAACATTTTCCCTGATAATTGAAAGTTAATACTAAATGTATTATTTTGACAGTGTCAACAATCTCATTACACAAGCCAATCATCCAGAGTCAGAGGACAAAGTATAAAGATTCACATAAAATCCATTGGCGGCCATTATGTGTGAACACCTTTAATTCACTTTGTGGAAGAAAAAGGAATCGCATGGCTAAACTTTACGTTATATATTTGAACTATTACTGCTCCATTTAGTTATTGTCTTTCAATTGAAACCATTTCTTTTTATTTTCCTGACATCACCTAATATCCCCCCTAAAAACGTGCTACTGCCCATTTAACAAGATTAGAAAGCGTTTAACTGTAATTTATAGAATTAGATTATATCATGGTACATTAAATCGTCATTAATTCATCATGAGACGCTCTGTTAATCCAACACATATAATGATGACGTTTCCGAAAGCGGGTTCGTTAAATGCCAAGGCACTTTTGCAGAGGGTACTATACTTTGGACGTCGAACTAACTGTTTTTATCTTTGATAAAAACATCTTAATATGATATAAAACTTTCGACGAAAGATATTTCTGCCGAGTGATGTATTTCATGAAGTCTTTTCTCAAAAGCTAAATTTCACCACAACCGCATGCAAGTATGACGATGAGGCTTTAAGGAAAACAATAACTGACAACGGAAATTGCAGCAATACTTTTACTTCAAATCCTTTCAACTTTCCTTGCGCTGTCATAAGGAACAACTACTTGAACCCGAAAAACATCACTTCAAATTTGACATTGATATTTTTCCGGATTCAATTGAAGTTTAACCTCATATATTCCGTGTACTGAAAAGGGTTGCACTCCAAAACCAAACAAACATATCTATTCTATCCGGGTTTGCACTCAACCCCTATCATTTCCAAAATGGCGGACGGGCAGACGACACCCAAGTCTTATCGTCTGCTCTGTCGCGTGCCGAGGGAGAACAAATTACTGATGGTTCTGGGAAGAATTTACACACGTTATTAGCCGTGAATAGCCGAGGATTAACAAGCGTGCAGGTTTTACGTGACAAGATGGTAGAATCTCCGGGAATAGTAGGATGATAAGATAGACATAAAAGATCAGAGGTTGAGAGACAAAACAAGTCTCATTCTCTCCGTTTAACCATCTCTCGTCGTTTACGCCATGCAAAATTGCATTGTTTTTTAACGTTGATAATTCAGGTAGTTTCATGTCTCATTGAAACTGTTGATTACGTAAAAAAAAGAGTTGAAACAGGTTATTTGAGTGTCTGTCGACTCAGAATGACCCAATCTGTGTATCTTGTTCACAAGGACCTTGTCCTTGCCGAAACCTTGTTTGTCGTCTGATAAGTTGTACTTACAGAGTTTCGTTTTGTCATTGCATCTGTATGGGAAATGATTTAAAATTTGTAAGTCTATGAATGAATTCCATATTCCGATCACAAGCTGGTGTCTGTTAATATTTCGTTAAGTTCATTTTCCCAATAATATCATTATTAGGTTTCCATTTCTTGACTTTGTTTTCGATGTAATATTTTATATTCCCAGCTTTGTAGCTCCTATCCTTGGGCGTCCTTAATAAACCTTTAGCCAGATATCGGTATCTAAAGAAAAAGATATAAATTTAAACAAAATATCTCACTGCAATATGATATTCATTCATAAATTCAGCTCTGATGATGATCAGAAGATCGATCAAGGTAACACAGATTGAAAACAGGGTACCCGAATGATTGTGTCAGAACTAAGTTTCAGTTTCTGGTAAGAGTCTTGGCATTGACAAGCACTTAGAATGGAACATTCATTACGAAACCTTCTATGAAAATTAATAAATGATGCAGTTTACCATTTCCAAAGCAACTATAGAAGAATTGGATGAAATTGGGTTATCAATGTAATGGTCTTTGCTCATGGACCATCACTTAAATACATTAAATTCACATGAAATGATCATTATTAATTAGTAACAATTCCTCCTTAAAAAACATTGATAGGTTGTGTTGAGCATTATGTATTGAGTAACTGAAACTTGAGTTGAGGATCAGTGACCAAGAATATATAAATCTTTTGAAATGCTTGTTATTTGAAGCAAATGGGTATTGTACCTAGCTATGACGCACAGCAATCTTATTTTTTCTTACCAGAAAGGCGTTATACAAGCTTACAAATATCTTGTTGAAACACGACGGGTTTATGATTATTTTCAAACATTTTATCTCAAAAAGTTCAAAATGTTTGTCTTTCAAACTGTCTAGAAAGGTACATAATCAAATATTTGAATTCCGTTATGTTCGACGTTGTCGTTTTTACCAGGTGTGTTTGCAGACCATTAAAATTGGCAGTTGACCCAAGGTCCCGAAGGTTTCCTAAAATTTCCCTTCTGACAGTTCCAACCGAGACTTTGACGTACCCCCAAGACCCTCCCAAGACCCCTTTAACCCTTACTGTCTGTGGGGGTTAACCCGTACTGTCTGTGAGGGTCACCGAAACATGTTAACTTGCCTCTCGAGTTAATCCGCATCAATAACATTAACTCAATGACAATAATACAGAAAACCACCTGTCCTTCTAAGATAACCCCTTCCCTCACAAACCCTCCCCCTTCCCCCTCTGAAAGCCCCAATAACAGGAGACACGCTTAATGTGCTGCGCGCATCGGATGTGCTGGTATGTAGTACAAGTGTAAGCGATAACATGCCAGCAGTAATATAATTAAGGCGCAAACCGTAAGTGCCGGTATTTGAAGAAAAGTTCATTAAGTGTGGCAGCCATTACACTCTCAACCTGCTGACAGGGGAGACAATGCAATTAAAACTACCCGCTCATTGATAGCCGCTAAACAGTGACACTTAGACAATGAGGAGTCGTTTAGTTGGTCTGTATTGAGAATAGTCGACAACTGGCTGGCGAAACAAACATGTTGTAGCTGTAAATGGCTTCGGATGGATTCATCTGAAAGAATTTAGAGTAATTAGTTACAATTTCGTTTATTTTGGTGCTGATAAAGTTTATTTCAATACAGTGACACGTGAATTGGTCACATGATGATGTCAAAATGTCACTATTTCTTTTGTCAATTTTCTTGATTTTAGGACATTTCAGAATATTTACAATAACCAGCATTACAGTTTTAAATTTTCCGTTATGACACTAATTAAATAGGGAGGGAATTGAAATTGTGTATTGGGGGTTTTCTCCATGGTTGGATAACTTGTATGTTATTCTAGTATCGTCTATTAAAGGGGCAGTAGCACGTTTTTTGATAATTTTATAGCTTAAATTTTTCATTTTTATTTCTACGTTAATGCTAAATGGGATATTTTGATAGTGTCAAAAAACAAATCTCATTACACAAGCCAATCATCCATAGTCAGAAGACAAAGTATAAGGATTCATATAAAATTCATTGGCGGCAATTTTGTGTGAACACCTTTAATTCATTTTGTGTAAGAAAAAGGAATCGCATGGCTTAACTTTACATTATATATTTGAATTATTACTGCTCCATTTAGTCTAAATACATTGTCTTTAAATCCGAACCATTAAGTTTCATTTTCCTGACAACACCTTAAATTCCCCCTAAAAACGTGCTACTGTCCCTTTAACAAACATATCTGCTAAATGCGTACATATAGTAGATACCGTTCTTCTATTTAATGTTACTGCACAAAAACCTTAAATGATACAAAAATGGCTGATAATAATGATATCATTCTACTAAGGTAAAAAATAGTTTCTTTCAAGTTTATACTTATTTTACCATTCACAGTTTCTCAATCTTGTGCAAATTACAATGGGGGCCAGTGTTTCAATTTTCAAAAACCGTCTTTCAAATTTTGCGGTATTTTAAAACTTAAAATTTTAGCTAAATATTTAATAGGATACAAGTTTGTACTGTTTCAAATATACACATACCTTCTAAGAGAGTCATTATCTTTTTATTAGCTTTGGATATATAAAAGACACAATTCATTAGAATACCGAGACGCAACATTAATATATTGTTATATCAAACTGAACTCTTTATTTAGTATTTTTTTTTTTTTAAATATTTAAATGAGTATAAGGAAGCAATGTTAATTAATGTTTCATAAGTGACGAGATAGTCAGAGGCACATGTTTAATTACACAAACAGAAAACATATAAATATATTTTTAAAAAGTCAATTACTTAGGCATTGGGTTATTTCAATAACAAAAGGGGTTTACATAAACAACTATCGAATTTGCTTCATTTAGCACAGTTAATAATATCTTATTGGACATTCGAGAGCATCATATGAATTTATTTCACATTAACTGTTTTCATCAGACGTTTAAATAAATGTAAGAATACCAGAGCCATGATAACAAAGAATTTTATAAATTTTATATGTTTACCGAGTATCTTACACATATGGATTTTATTCAATATCTCCTACATATTACTTATATTTATTACATCTCCTGCATGACTGAGCATCTCCTGCATGCATAGGATCTTATGCATGACTTAGCATCTCCTGCATGCATAGTATCTCCTGCATGACTGAGCATCTCCTGCATGCATAGGATCTCCTGCATTATTTAGCATCTCCTTCATACATATTATCTCCTGCATGACTTAGCATCTCCTGCATACATAGCATCTCTTGCATGACTTAGCATCTCCTGCATGCATAGTATCTCCTATATATAAACTGAATACCAAAAGAAACTTTGCAATTTTAAAACTGAAATTTCGAAAACGATCTCATATTTACATTTTCATTTAAGGTGGCAATGAAATAGTTGAAACCCACACTTTCAAGTTGAAAACTTTTAATTGAGCAATATTCATGCATTTTTGCAGAAATGGCAAAAATGTCATAATCATGTGAGGTTTCTGCTGAAACCAATTGACGTGACGAAAAAGTTTGATAACTGTTCATAATGAATGTTTGTCACTCCAAAAGTGAAAAAAACACCTTAAAAGCAGTAAACGGTAAAGCAAAAATATCGCAAATCCCCTCTGAAATTTACAAAATTGATCAAAAACAGCCCTTTTTACAAGAATCGGTAGTGTTCCTTCATTTCTAATGGTAACTTGATCCGGCTATACAGACATGTTGTGAGGATTGCTGACAACCCTGAAACACAAAAAACAGTTGTTTTTTCACTGCATGAGAGCCGATATCTGTGACGTTAGACCACCGCCAACGTTTTCTCTTAGTGACGTCAGAGATAGCAAACATCAAAGGTCGGCATGTTGTTATGTTCTCGTGCACTTTATGAACTTGGACAGATCTAATCAGAGCTCATCGACTGCTAAGTTGACAGCTATTGGTCACTAAACATCGAAACATGGCAATTTCATTCGAAGTTATAACGTCAGAATTGGCATGCAATAACATGATTTAATTGCGATTGTTGAGCTCTAAAGGCTAGTTACCATTTGTACGACTCAAAGATGTGTCAATATGACAAGTAAGACTTGTGTCCACACATTCCCATTTATGGAAAAGCTTCGATGCAGACAAAATGTAAAGTTGAACCTGCTGGCAGCAAACGTATTTTGACGTTTGACCTTTTTGGTTACTCATGGCAGATTTGGAACTTATAACACTCGGGCTGCTCAAACCTGGTACTTAAGTAGCACATTTTAGTACTTTAACGAAATTATTGCGAAAACATCATTTCAACGAACGTCTGAACAACCAAAATTTTGACCCCTGCCCACTTCAGATCAAATAAGTGCAAAACTGGGTTTCCCACCTTTAATTTGGATTCGCTGGTTGTTTAAACAAATGATTGATTATTAAGAGGTACTTTGTTTTAAATTTCTATCGTTTTTCATTCTTCAATCAGAATCATTACAAAATGGTGCAAAGTTTCTTTTGGTATTCAGTTTATTATATCCTATATATTATATCCCCTAAATATGACTTCATATCCCATACAAATGACGTATTATCTTTAAATAAAACTTTATTACTCACAAAGTACATAAATTAATTGATTTAATAAAATTTCATTTCCCAACTGTTTTCGGGTGGTTGCGTCCCTTTAAAACAATCGCCACCTGTCCGGAGTTTAGCTTGACCAGGGGGCTGGACTGTAGTGGACAGGGGCAGAGGAGAGTTATCACTGCACAGTAGCTGGACACTGGCATCTGACCATGGGTCAAGCAGGGGAGGTCATTATTTTACAAATTGCACCTTTCTCTTGCTTGGCTGACATTAAGCCGTGCTATCCATCCTCTTAGTTTCTTGCTTTATGACAGTGACACCTCCATCCATCTTAAACAAATTGTGATTTTTTTCTTTTGCATATTTTCTTGTACATTTCTGGTTAAACAAAAAATATGTAATCTCAAGAAATAGATATTTGCGTTACGCTAGCTGTGTGTACATTTTAGTTAGAATCAACCATTCACCTATCTTCACGAGCTCTATCATTTGTTTATGTCAATTACTTGTGTGACACGATCGCCGTCAAATGGTTTTAAATCATTTTAACAAAAGTAATATCAACTTTTGATTTAACATAACGTTTGATAAATTACATTTGTGGCCATAATCTAAGTAAGAAAGACCATGCCGGCTTTGTTGTCTAATCGTTTAAATGGTTTGTAAGACCACTCGCGTGACGCCCTTTTGGTCTAACTATTACTTAAAAAACAGACATTATAATCGTTTCGCAGCGTTTCCTAAATTTGTATCTATGGTTAATGTTGCTGCTTCCATCTAGGTTTAAGCCTGTTCTTATTTCAGTTCTCCTTGTTCTCCAAAGAACATCGCTAGTTTAAATCGCTAGTGTAACTGTAGCAGGAAAGAAAATCTAATATTTTCATGTCCACGCGGGATACGAACCCGGGACCTCCGGGTTGAGAGTCCTACGCTCTACCTGTTCAGCCAAAGAAATATACCTCCAACCCAAGCCAGTAGGAAGTAGTAGACCTCACCCTGTCACATAACCATGGCACGCATGACCTTATTACTCATATCTCTCAAGCAAAGAGGCGGACAATGCACCACACCCTTCCCTCTTTGATTAATGAAAACTTTGAACATAATGGTGGAAGTTAAAGTGACACAGAGTATCTTTCTTAAAACTTCATTTGGTTTTTATAAGCTACAAAATATCTAATATGCTGATTGAAGTTCATATCTCATCACTGGACTTGCAAATATATCCATTTGTGCATAATATCTCTAAAATCCTTGATTTTATGGAAAAATCAAGAAAACATCTCAAATACGTTTAATGTTCGAAATTATGCATCCAATTAATCTACCTATTGGTTACAATACCTAATTAACACTATCGAATCGAATATAACTTCCTGTCAGCTTATGACAAGGTTTCAAAATTACGTTTGGCGAATTTGCGCGCGCCACTCGAGCCACATTGTCCGGTTTTCGATCAAAATCCGGACTTTGAATGGCCGTATTTTTGCTCTAATGTACTGATTGACCTTTAACATGTTATTTTCAGTAACAGCTAGTAGTTCCCGATGTAATAACATCGATTTCAAAATTTGACATTTGTAATCCCATCGACATACTCTGTGTCTCTTTAGTAATGATAATGCATGTCCGATAATATTACCTTTTCCGAATTCAGTAGTGCTTGAACCTACAATCATCCTGCCATTCAATTCATTTTGCATAAGACATTGTGGGCATCTTTTAAAGACGCCTATTCTATCACCTTTCATTCGCCATCTTGAATTTCTAGCAAAACTGCTGAATTATGTTTATCATTATTGAAGTTAAGAAATAACTAATTGATTGACGAATTTTGAGCATATTTTCAAATAATTCATCATACAATTTAGACTATTAGGCTTAATATTTTTCAACTTTAAGATGTTCTGGACTGTTAAATTTATTTGCGGTTTATAAGCCGGTTATGGTCTCATTATCTGAAGTACGAGGTTACCTCGATCACAATACCTCATCCCATCAACTCGCCTGCGTATTTTTCGTAAACACCCCGCAATTTACTTAGTACGACGTCAATATTTTGGGATGTACTTATCTAGACACGTGTGTTCGTGTTTGCACGTGTTTTCGATTAACATCACACAGATTAAGCCAAAAAGATTTGACATTTGTTTTTGTTTTTTATTTTCGCAAATATTTGTTGATACTGTAAGACTATATATATATATTTTAAAAAGCATATAACCAATGCAGATTGTTTCAAATTTAACGAATTCTCATTTATTAGTTTGTCAAAGGCGTTAAAGCTGTTCAGCAATATCCTCGTTTTTATTAAGAAAAACGTATTATACACTAGCTACTTTTATACTAAAGTTAGGTCCCCCAGTGCGCGATTAAGGTCAAACATGTGTCGTTTCGGGCAAAAAAAATAAATTATTTGCCTTTCAAATATCTAAAACCTATTTTGAAAAATTGATATTTGCGGGCGCTTCGTTATGAATTTGATCCCCTTTTGTACCTCTGCTTCATCTTAAATTCTTCATGGTTTTCTTTTCAGAAAACACTCAAATTGTGAATTCTATTATTTTAATGGATATTTTTTATATTTGACATTGCCCATTTTTAGCTTTTTGTTAGTGAATATGACCTTTTTTGAAAGGACATATACTTATGTTCTTGTTAAAGGCACGTTTTAGGGGTAATATAAGATGATGTCAGGAAATGAAAATACATGTTTCCAATTAAAAAGACAATGTATTCAAACTTAATGTAGCAGTGATACATCAAATATAATGTAAGCTTTCGCCATGCGATTCCCTTTTCTTACAACAAAATGGTTAAATGTGTTCACACGAAAATGGCCGCTAATGAATCTTTATTACTTGTTCTCTGACTATAGATGGTTGGTTTGTGTAATGAGATTTTTGACACTTTCACAATAATACATTTAGCATTAACGTATATGTATCAGTGGCAAATTGAAATATGAATTTTCCAAAAACGTGCTACTTCCCTTTAAGACTAAACCATTCTCATATTCACTGCCACATAGATCAGTCGACATCGTTGGTAACCCAAACAGGAAATAAATAAGTTATGATGTCCTTTATTATGTGCACGACAGCTCAGTCAATGATAATAATGATACGTATAAAAATCGTTTTCACAAAGATAATCTCATTCATCACAGTCATTATTTCATCAAACACTTTTTTAACAAAATATTTTTTAAATTTTTCCATCAAAGTCGTCAGTTCACATAACTAGGTAATATTTCTTATGTAAGCGTATCGACGTAACGACATAGAGTGTAGATAATTTACCTAAAGTCGTTATTTCTTGAAGGCATTCAGACCCAACCTACCTTTGATATAGAACTGTTTAACTAAATACCAATCTAAATAACTTTAGATCAACAGGTTTTATATTAGGCCAGATTGTTGTATGACAAAATATAAAATCTGTTGATCTAAATTTATTTAGATTGACTAAAAACATCCCTGTTAACAAATTGATAGCTTGCTCATGTATTATAGATCAATGAAAATATCTCTTTTGATGACTTGTCATAGAAGACTGCGATTTTTATTCTCCCATTAAATGATAAAAATGTTCCTTAGTGTCGATCTGGGTAACTGAAAACTACTTCCATATCACTAGAGCAAAATAAAAATTAATAATAAATCATATGACTAATTTTCAAATCTTATTCAAACAGAAATGAGATATTACGACCATAGTGTCTTTTAAAAAGTTTATTTAATAACATGTCAACATTTCTTTGGTGCTTGGTTTGTTGTGAAGTCAAATAACAAAATTATAATAAATCCAAACGATAATATCTTATCCCCATTTCTGTCACTCACTTTCCAATTGAATTTGTCATGATCATGATGTGAACATATTTGATTTAACACTCTTACACGAAGACAGATTCACACAAGTTCTCGTAGATTATCGGAGGTCACGAGAAGGTCAACGTGACCGGAAGTGAACAGACAGACAGCTAGACGACATGGAAAAGATATGTTTTATAAGCAAGGGTTTATCCGAGGCTAATCTGTCACTCGCTTATACGACGTACATGAAGTCTTGGGAACACAAAGCGAAAGTAGAGTCTAATCGCTACGCTCCTTCTAATTCCCCGTACCCACGATTCCACATTTAGGGGCGGGGCTTGACCTTAGGTGACTTGTCTAGGACGAACAGTTTCGTGAAAGAACACAATGGGCAATGTGTTTTCAAGAATCTTCATCAATGCCATGGGGCCTTGTCATACTAAATTCTACTTTACACCATATGTTGGATTTAATTTACATTTGTAAAACTACAATGTAAGTTTCTTAGTTATGCTGATGTCCTTTATCATTTATAAACCGTTTACGCAGAAGAAACGACATTATGTTAGAAATACACGAGTCCCATATATCTTTCCAAATTATTATTGTCTTAGACGAATAGGGAATGTAGAAATTGAAAGTAGTGCTTGTAAAAATCACTATTCTTTTCCGGGAATATTAACAGTCATTATCGGCTGTTAAGCAGACATGTTAACGATATCACAAACTTCAGATGATTTTTTTAGAAACTGTTCAACAAAATAATTCTAAAAAAAATTCTCACCACTTGATCATGGTCAATCTGAGTTAAATCGACCATGCCCCTTAAAATTATTGACTCTACCGGGATTCGAACTCAATCCAATCGAGGTATTCCGACAGAATAAATATTTCTAAAACTTTTTTCAACGGCCGATTCCAATCACCGTGACTGATATCAAGACTTTCAACAGTTGTCATATAAGAAGTATTGTACACACCGCAGACTGACGCAAATGATAACTCCAAAATTTGATTGTACCCAACTAAATAAATTTGGACTCATCCATACTTATTTATACCTAGCTTGGATTACACCTGATCAGAATCCTCTAGCTGTAGCACCTAAAACTGTAGCATTGTTACATGCAATGATCAGAGAGAATATCGAACTTGAGGTATGTATTTTTATGATAATTTGTTCTACTTAAATTTAGAGCATTATATTTATAGACATTCTCTCCCAAAAGAGACCGATCAAGTCATAAAATGTTGATACAGCCTCTGTTGTATTACGCAGAAATCCGTGGGTTCCGGCAATTTCCCCTGGCGGGAAAAAAATGCAACACAATCCATTTGAACTTCTTTATCAAATGACAACGCTTCTCGTATGGAAAGGATGGTTCATATCACAATGATTTTGCCATGATTCAGTAGCCAAAATGATGATTTTAGAACAGTGTCGCTGATTGCACAACTAACTTTGATTGCCTCCAATCAGGCGTCTCACATTCTATCCCACAAAGTCGGCGTAATAGAACAGAGGCTGTATCAACATTTCATGACTTGATCTGCCTCTGTGGGGAGAGAATGATTTATAGATTACTTGAACGGCACCGATTAATTACGACTAGGACTGTATTGGAAACAAGAGTTCATTATACCCATGTATTGATTTCCATGTATCCTCGACAACTATCAAGTGCCACTCATTGGAATTCTCGTTAAAACCACTTCCGGGGATTATATTAATGATGATCCTGAGAGATGAATATAAATATGATCCAGGCAGGAAGGGGCGTGGCAGGGGGCGTGGCGGGGCGTGATGAAGATGCCTAGAGACTACATGATCAGTATTTTGTGATCTTTGACAGGCCAAGTGACAGTAAGCTCGTCCCACAGCTATGACAAATGTGGAAAATACTGTTAACCTGCAGAATACCGTATTTATTCTAATAAAAGCAGTAAGTTTATCTTCAAGAGATTTTTTAATACTTTTTTAAACCCCATTCTCTCCCCACAGAGGCAGATCAAGTCATGAAATGTTGATACAGCAACATTTCAAGACTTGATCTGCCTCTGTGGGGAGAGAATGGTCAAACCCGGACAATTTTCAAAATGTTTCTGGTCTTTAATGACTGGCAAAAGTGCTGCGATAGATTTCTTTTCTTATTTCAACCATATTCTTTTTTTTGTAAATGAGCTTTAAAATAATTCAACAGAAATAGAAAAAAATTACATAACATTATCATTGCGAAATAACCTCTATCAATGCCTACATGATTAGTAACGTGAATAATACGTTAAGGTGTCAATTTTTTTCTACATTACGGGGCTATAGGTAAATTCTTATGTCCCTTCATTCAACATCTGGGAAAAGGCCATCATCCCACGGCAAGGTAAAACGTATCGAGCAACTCATCGTTTAGACCTTGCCATCACAAGGTAGAAAAATGGTGATCTGGAGCAGCGACACCTATCGTGATAACGAGTTACGCCCCTTATCAGCTCTTTCAACAATAACCAATGAAATTAACGTTTACATTCGGAACAAATTCAAAATACTAACAGACGATCTTTTTGAAAACTATCTGAGTGAAATTTAATTTTAAACTTCAATCCGCATGGTTGTTTTCATGTTTTTGATGAGCACCGAGAATGCAGAGAAGATAAACATTAATGTATCACTCAAATAAAGCGTTTCTCTCCCTTGTTAAACGCGTACGCATTTCAAATCGGTTCATTTAACATGCTGTCTTCTGATTGGACTATGCTACTTCCGTGCAGTGGGTTGAAATGCTGGCACAGAAATTGCGGCCAGTGATGTCAAGGAAGGAATGGGAAAGTTTAGAAACTTTTTCGTTTCGCCCGTGACGTTGTGAAGATGGGAAAAGGCGTGATGCCTCGGTTTTGAACTGACGCGGGCGAAAACCAGAAAAGCATTTATTGATACCAATGTCATAATTTTAAATGTACAATATTTGTGTTTTCTTGTTTTAGTAAACAGAGAATGAGTGGTTAATCAAATATGACAGAGTTCATGTTTTTTTCTTTCCGTAAACATGTGACGATTTCCGTTCCTTTCGATCAAAACTGAGAGAGTTTGTATGTAAAATAATATGGTAAGTGAGGTATGGACGAATATGGTTTTTTTTATAAACACCCTAAAGTTTTGTCAATCAAATTGGTTATCATTTACAATAAGTGTGCTGTAAGAGAAAGACAAATCTGCCATTCGTCTAAATCTGTCATGTAGGCGAATTGAACTTTATCATTATACATATGTATAGATTAGTCTAGATTCCCACAGTTCGATGAGTAACTATAACCTTCTTTATCGAAAGTTGCATTACTTTTGTAAAGATAAATTTCGAGAAAAGTGTCAACATGTTTCTGTATGGACTTCATTTCGACCACAAAGATACACATTATATTTAGATACAGATGACAAATCACTCCGATTACCCCTCCACGGGTTTCAGGCAGCTCTCTCGCCAAGATCTCGCATTCTCTCGTCACATGAGCGATAACAGTTCTAAAAATGGCGATAGTTTCGTTGACAGGGGCCTGATCTCACGATAGGCTCGTGCCAGATTCCACGAAAGTTCGGGGTATCCCGAGAACCTCTCATCTTTGAGCTATGTGGCAGCAGGTTGTGGATCAAGCACGGCACCTTGGCGGACTCCTTAACAAATTTAACTTGTGTTATGTCACCGTCTCTACATGTGAAACTTAGAGGAACATTCCACAGTGTCCATATCTGATAATAGAGTCACAGTTGTTTACCCAGTCTGCCAACAGAACCGACAACGTACCACATCAAGGCATTCTCTCCCCACAGAGGACCAAATCATGAAATGTTGATACAGCCCCTGTTCTATTACGCCGACGTTGTGGGCTAGAATGGGAGATGTCTGATTGGAGGCAATCAAAGTTAGTTGTGCAATCAGCGACGCTGTTCTTAAATCAGGCCTTGTGATATGAACCACCCTTTCCTTGCGAGAAGCGTTGTCATTTGAACAAGAAATTCAAAGAAATTGTGGTGCAAGTTTTTTCAGCAAGGGGAAACTGAAGCACCCACGGATTTCGGCGTAATAGAACAGAGGCTGTATCAACATTTCATGCCTCTGTGGGGGGAGAATGACATCAAGTAGGTCACCTTGGCGAAGGCATTAGGTTTAATTCCCCATCATTCATAACTTATTCGTTTCCCAGGCTGGTTGACAGACTTACACACATTGCAAATCCAGATTTAACTATATCAGTGTATGTCGACGAATGCACATATTAGTCTGTATGAATCTCAGAAGGACAGTCGTTGACAATGGATTGGAAACAAACTAAAACAAACATCAGATGTCCCCTTTTCCTGTAACAGAAGGGTACAGCGAAGATCTTTCTCAAACCACACTCACCTTTGAATGCTGTAATCCCCTGGGGGGTAAGGGGGTCACATCCCCCATGTATTGCATACACCCTCACTTGAAACACGAACCTCTCCACCAATCTACACGTGCGTCTTGTCACAGTTGTCTCCCTTTGTTCGGCTCCGCCCAAGTTCTCTTGTTTCGGAGAGTTTTCCATTAATATGAGGTTACATTGGCCTTGACGTGTTTAACCAAAGATAGAAGATTACATCGCTGAATGTTGCTTTTCAAAATGATATACTTTGGCAATAAATACTTGTTATTAAAATGACATTTTGATTAGGACCTGCAGGAAATGTCCGAAAACAATCTTTCTCTGCACAAGAAAATTATTTCTTTTTGTTGTTGTGAAGCTTGATTCATCGGAATATTGGAAAACCTTAATATAAATATCATAATTACTTAACCTGTTTCATTGTATCAAACTTAATCTACATTTAAGTAAAGCGATGCATCAACTAATTATTTTCTAAACTTTGCAGGCAAGCTGTATACCGAAATCGGGAACCGCTATGATTAATAACACGACAAAGCGTATACCGTGTGTTGAGCAACAGACTTTTACCTCTATTAGGAATAGTTCACCCTTGTTCTTATGCTTATAGCGCTGTACACGTTCCTTTTTCGGTCGTTTTCGAAATTTAATAGTTCCCGTTTTGTGCAGAGCCGTTTTTGACATTCAATAGTTCCCATTGTGTAGAGCCGTTTCTGACATTCAATAGTTCCCATTGTGTAGAGCCGTTTCTGACATTCAATAGTTCCCATTGCGTAGAGCCGTTTCTGACATTCAATAGTTCCCATTGTGCAGAGCCGTTTCTGACATTTAATAGTTCCCATTGTGTAGAACCGTTTCTGACATTCAATAGTTCCCATTGTGTAGAGCCGTTTCTGACATTCAATAGTTCCCATTGTGTAGAGCCGTTTCTGACATTCAATAGTTCCCATTGTGTAGAGCCGTTTCTGACATTCAATAGTTCCCATTGTGCAGAGCCGTTTCCGACATTCAATAGTTTCCATTGTGTAGAGCCGTTTCTGACATTCAATAGTTCCCATTGTGAAGAGCCGTTTCTGACATTCAATAGTTCCCATTGTGTAGAGCCGTTTCTGACATTCAATAGTTCCCATTGTGTAGAGCCGTTTCTGACATTCAATAGTTCCCATTGTGTAGAGCCGTTTCTGACATTCAATAGTTCCCATTGTACAGAGCCGTTTCTGACATTCAATAGCTCCCATTGTGTAGAGCCGTTTCTGACATTCAATAGTTCCCATTCTGCAGAGCCGTTTCTGACATTCAATAGTTCCCATTGTGCAGAGCCGTTTCTGACATTCAATAGTTCCCATTGTGTAGAGCCGTTTCTGACATTTAATAGTTCCCATTTCGCAGAGCCGTTTTCGACTTTCAATAGTTCCCATACGATGCAGTGCCGTTTTCGACATTCAATAGTTCCCATTTGGTTCAGTCTTCGGAGCCGTTTTCGAAACTGAATGTCGTGCAGTTCTTATTTTGCCTCCTCTCAGTGACTTCGGCGGTCCCAATCTAAAAAGATATAGATCAACAAAGTTTGGATTGGGTCATCGTTGATCTAACATTGACCAATAAGACGGACCGTTCCGTTGAACTTTGACATTTACGCCGCTGGGCCAATCAGAAAAGGCCCCCTATGTCACTGGAGCCGTCCGACAGCTCAACGCACTGTTTTCGAAATTGATGCTGTATGGAGTTCGAAAACCGCCGATGAATAATCCAATAGCTGGGATGCTTTATGATCGTATTGTTTGATTTTCAAATGGTTAAGTGAAGTTTCTAGTTGTCAATTATTAATATTGACTGAAAACTGCACAGAAATTGAAACTTACGCGACAAATAATAACCACAACTGACAAAGTTTGAGCATGCTTTATGTCAATACACATGAAAAACTGCATGCAAGGGGAGACAACTGTTTTATTCTAAGATCATTTGTACTAATTTCTGTCATTTCTATTCAATGAATGAAACAAAGCAGTAAATAGTGTTTAGAATAAAACCATAACTATTTTATGTAACCAAAATATAATAATCTTAATGATAAACTTCAGTAACACACTTTCGACATACTGCTATTAAAAGACGAGTTAAACAATCATACGTTTCTTAAGTTCACAATATAAATGTGCGATTTTGGAACTGTTTGTGACGCCGCATTTGGTTGATCAATTTACGGTTTCCTTATTTGCATACATAAGGATATCAAGACGACCTCTCATATCATATGACTGGTCAATGTGCTATCGACAGTATTGATAAATATGGAACTGTCAGTCTAAATTCATATAGATTACGACCGTCCTAACTGTTAATTATGAATTATAAACTACTTTCTTGCATCAGTAAAAAGCTCATGTGAGTGCATCTGTTCTCATTCCCTGAAATTGCCTACATACTACCGTGCCTTTAAGATGGTCCAAGGTTGTTTAGAAACGGAATTCAACAATATTGATTTGCAATCGAGAAGATGTAGATACCTCTTTCTTAGTTTCTTGCTCAACTGTTTTGTCTCTGACGTTATTAGGTAAAAAATGCTCTGAACAGGCTGTTTTATAGTTCGGCTAAAAGGCGTAGACGTAGACGTACTTTTAAATAATATTGCGCAAGATATATCGCTGGAATGCCAAGTGCTTATGTCTCAACCAGAGAGGTAAGGTTATGTGGGCTTTACGTCACTTTCAAGAGTATTTCGCTCATATCACGACTTCTAGTATATTATTGAAGAGAGAAAGTCCGCAACACTATTGTGGCTATGTATTGCGGTAAAACCTGCGAGCATCGGCTGGAACAAGCGACCCATTGGTGTTCCTGCGCTGAAGTTCAGTGTAGCATTGAACCCAAGCCTTACTGATCATTTCTCTACTGCAGACTAAGTTGTAGAGCCCCCGCCAAACCTTAGCAGTACGTTGTGTTCTTGATACGATACAATGTGTAAGCTGTCTATCACTCCAAATGCGACAACACTGAACGTACACTCGACAAAATGTTACAAAGCGCAGACACTCATTTTAACCATTACAACCATTAAACTGTATCTCCATGATCAATCAGACTCAAACGTAACCCCTGAAAACCTCTATCCCCCTCAACCCCCACCATCCACCAAACCTCCCGCCGTGGCCAGAGAGACTTGCAGAGAGACAGTCACCTTTTGAATCACCTGATAAGAATCCAGGTAATGCTAATCACGATGTGATTACACTGATAAAATTGAGCAACAAACACCTGAATTCAGTCATCCTGAAAGAAACTCCTGGTATGAACACCCGAATGGCGACACTTGCAGCTGTGAGAGGGACGCGTGACTCTGGTATGGCCCAATCGTACACGACTCATTAAGGTAAGTCGGCAAGAACAAAGACGAGAGTGTCAGGTAGAGGAGACGAGATAGAAAGGTGTGAACATCTCCACAGCGTGTGGCTTCAAATTATCAAGATGTCAAAGTGCCGCTTTTTTACAGGTATTCACAGCCAGATTACGCGTGGAACAAACAAGGGCTCCCATGACACAACAAATCACTCATTCTCGCGTGGCCAGGGTTGAAATCGGCGCGTGTCATGTAAAATCAGCGAGAATACTCAACGAGTAGCTACAGCCTATCGTGATGATCAACAGTTAAAATGGCGACTCAAATATCTTGACGTTACACAGTTGTTGACTGCCTACTTTCTAGATCGATTATGTTTTAAACAAACTTGAATTACGTGACACTTTGAGCTTAAATGTTGGCTTATCGCTGGGATCTGAATCATAGAAATTCATACAGACACGATATGAGGTTTGATCAAACCAGAATCCACACGTCAAGTCAGGTGCGCCGGTTCATCAGCAGAATTGCTGATTTAATGATAGCCATATGGAGGGAGGGAATATCGCTATGTGTCACAAAGACAGTTAATGGAGTGATTGTCCGAAATGCTTAGCCTCATTGGGTAATATCTGACCCGTGCCGACTCCCTTTGTCGGTTTACTTTAACCCCAACAATTCCCGACCCCAAATGTGCCCTAGTTACCATCTTCCAACAAGCCGCTCGGCCTACTCCTAACGACCAATTACCCCGACCCTACTAATCAAACCAGGCAGGTCCACCCCCTGACCAACCTTGCCTCACCCCCACAGAGCTTCAAAGCTCCCTGGATCGAAATCCTGATTGCCAACCACCCTCCCAGGGCAGGGGTCCGAAAAGGGGTCTGATGGGGCGTCATCAAGCAAAGGGGACCCAGGGGTCTTCACCTCACCCTATATACGTATTGTTTAGGTCAGGCACACTTTAAGCAAGTATTTTGTGTGAATTTTAAAATTAATGAGGCGAGTGTATGGGTATTTGTAGGCCTGCGACAGAGCTATGCTATACCTCCCTGGGTGTTCTATCAAGAGTCAAGTGCTAGGTCAGACTTTTTAATTACCTTCTTTCATCACTCTAAATCCTGTATGCAGAGTGCTTTACCCAGCTGACAAGGGGTGTGCTTTACTATTAACCAACATTTTTATTCTTCAATTTGTTTGAAAGACATGTCCGTTTTATGTCTCTTTCATTTGACATGTTTAATGGGGTCATTTGTAATACCAATAAAAACTGTTAATGCTGATTGAACTTTGGTACTGGATTTCATGAGTTTTGCTTTCGATGGAGACCTTTTACAGGTAACTGTCAATATTTGAACTGTCTTTTAAATAACTAATATTTTGTTATATTGTTTAAAGGGGCAGTAGCACGTTTTTAGGGGGAATATAAGGTGATGTCAGGAAAATGAAAATAAATGGTTCCAATTGAAAGATACTGTAATTTAACTAAATGAAGCAGTAATAATTCAAATATATGACGTAAAGTTTAGCCATGTGATTCCCTTTTCTTACACAAAATGAATTAAAGGTGTTCAAAAAAAATGGCCGCCAATGGATTTTATGTGAATCTTCATACTTTGACCTCTGACTATGGATGATTGGTTTGTTTAATGAGATATTTGTCACCGTCAAAATAATACCTCTAGCCTTTACTTACAATTTTCGGTGAAAAATTGAAAATATAAAATTGTCAAAAAACGTGCTACTGCCCCTTTAAGATGAATACAAGCATAGAAGTCATCTGAATTTAATTCATATTTTCAAAGTTTATTTTTTCAACAAGAGTCATCTAATAAACTTACATTTTTAAGAGCGTCAGTAAATGAAAGTTCTTATTATCCTACATAATTAAAAGAATAGTTTCAGTTTTAAATAACTTACGTTCTTATTAAATTTAAACTCTAAAAAGTTGTGATTATCCAACATAGATGCAGATATATCGTTTTAACCCTTTCCCCTCCTCAAAGAGATGTTACGTTTATCAAAGTAAAAGTTGTATACATAACACAAGGTAGACAATACAAGTATGCTGTTAAGCAATTCAAATATTGAAATTACGATTGTTTTGAAGACATTTTCCCATGTTCAGTTTTACTACATTAAGGTAAAATAACTTTAAAATAACTGTTTGTCAGATAAACTTCAAATTTTCGGGCAGCATCAACTTCTCAAGCATTGCAAAATAGAATAATAGAATAAATTAGGTTTTTTTTATAACCAAAACCAAAATAACATTCTTCATCATCAGTATTCTTATTCTTATATAATTCAAGGTAAAACTCATCGTTTTGCAATGTAGACACCTTTCAATATTTAAAGGAAAATATCCCTTATGATGTAATTTACAAAACCACTTTAAGATGATAACTCAACGAGAACGGTTTTTTAACAGATTTTGCATTAGGACCTCATTGTTCAACAACTGATTGCCAAATAGTTGAAACAATCAACTTAAACTTTTTGATAATTTTGATAATTTTGTTGCCGATAATTGCAAGTTAATGCTTAATGTTCTATTTTGACAGTGTCAAAATTCTCATAACACAAGCCAATCATCACTAGTCAGAGGACAAAGTATGAAGATTCACATAAAATCCATTGGCGGCCTTTTTGTGTGAACACCTTTAATTCATTTTGTGTAAGAAAAAGGAATGGCAGAGCTAAACTTTACCATATATATTTGAATTATTACTGCTTCATTTAGTTTAAATACATTGTCTTTCAATTGGAACAATTAATTTTCATTTTCCTGACATCACCTTACATTCCCCCTAAAAACGTGCTACTGCCCTTTAAAGCAAACAATCAAGTATGTGATATTTGCCCAAAGTTTGCATGTAATGAAACAACCGATTGATCAGCATATTGGCAGAACCAGGATAAAATCTCGAAAAACGTTGCCTTACTTCCCTTTATGACTTTGTAACATTTGCTGAAAAATATCTGATATACATTGCCTTGAATTACCTTCCACCTGTGAGTGTCATCGGGTATTTGTAGATATATATATACGATTAAGCATGATTGAAACATATTTGACAAGTAAATATTCAATATTTTAAGGCAATGTTCCTCCATTTTAGAAACTACTTAGTCCTTCGACTTACTTTAACTAATAAGGCATTTGCAGTGATAGATACCAAGGTACTGTAGGCGCTTTGAGAATACATATACGCTGATTTTTACATGATCCAAACTGCCAGCTTCTTTAAATTACGTTTAGTAAAGCAGTCACAATTTATTTTAGTCATCGACCGATGACCAACACTACTTTGGTACTTATAAATTGAAATTGAATAATGAGTCATTTGTAGTGATAGATATCAGGGAACTGTAGGCGTTTTCTCAATGTATATACGCTAATGAAGCATGATAGAAACTATCAAGTAACAAAAGTAACGAGGCATTTGCCTTGATGCATATATCAGGGTATTGTAAGGGCTTCGTTGATATCTATACGCTGATTTGGGATGCTACTAACTATCAAGTCATTTGACTTACTTGAAGAAATTGAAAATTTGCAGTGATATATATCAGGATGTTGTAGGCTCTTTGTGGATACATATACGCTGTTTTAGCATGCCTTAAACTGTCAAGTCCTTCGATTCACTTTAGTATTTGCAGTGAAAGGTATCAGAGTATTGTTGGCGCTTCGCGATACAATGTAGGAGGATTGAAACACATTGGAAAAGAAAATCTTAAACATCGTTGATGACAATTTAACCCAATTAAACTTAGTCCTTTTGACTTTACGAGTCATTTGCTTTGTTAGATATCATGGTGTTGTGGGCGCTTCTGGGATACAAATATGCAGATTTAATATGATGGAAACTTTTATCTTTCGACTTACTCGAGATTGTTAGGCATTAACCGTGATATGTATCAGGGTATTGTAGGCACTATGTGAATACATATACACTGATTTAGCATGCCTTAAACTGTCAAGTCCTTCGAATCACTTTAGTAAAGGGGCATTTGCAGTGAAAGGTATCAGAGTATTGTTGGCGCTTCCCGATGCAATGTAGAAGGCTTGAAACGTATTTGACAAGACAATCTTAAACATCGTTTATGGCAATTATCCCCAAATCACTTTGACATTGACTTACATACGAGTCATTTGCTTTGTTAGATTTAATGGTGTTGTAGGCGCTTCTGGGATAAAAATACGCGAATTTAATATGATGGAAACTTTCATCCTTCGACTTACTCGAGATTGTTAGGCATTAACCGTGATATGTACCAGGGTATTGTAGGCGCTTCATGAATACGCTGATTGAGCATGATGGAAAGTTTCATAATTGACGAGTCGACCTTCAACATGGTTTAGGCCAATATTCCCAAATTATTAAGTCCTTCCACTTACTCTATAAGTAATGCTAGTATCACTATTATGTCAACAGGTGTCATTACTTATCCTCACCTGTTCATACACATATATCGTTATAGAAAGCTCCCTTTGATGGTCAAAGTTTCAACTCACATGTCTTTTTTTCCATTTATGTTCGTAAACTTGAATATTGCATGAAAATAAGTACTATGTTAATTTTCGGGCAACCGAAAATGTTTCAGTGAAATACCCAAATAAAGAACTAAATGCTCGTACATTACTCAAAATTTGTAAGTTTAAAATATGTTGTAAAAAATATTTTATTGAAAAGTGTTCGACATCATTTGTGAAAACATGATGATAATGATCATTATCATCACCATAACAATCATCATCATCATCAGAATATCATGATCATCAATCAAAATACATTTTCGACTGAACCCCCCTCCTAATTATCCGATCTTTCTTCTGCTTTAAAATGATAAAATTGGAATTGTGTTTATCGAGTATTGCCTATAGAAGTTGATAGTGTTTCTTATTTCTGCGAAAAAGAGTTAATTCGTAAATTGAAAAACATTGTCTCTGTGTGATTTCATATTTTAGATGTATATAAAGATGATTTTATATAGAAACTAATAACTTGTTCTAATAATAAAACTGCCTCCCAGTCAAAAGTGATTCATCTATGATGAGTAATACTATTATAAAGCAATTAATGAAATGGAAAAAATATAAGAAACAAAAAGTACTTTTAGTCCAAATGTTTCTGGTCTTTACAAACAGACAAAAGTGATGCGATGATATTTTTTCAGCGAAACATCTTTACAACAACATAATAATAATATGTTCTCAAGATAAGAATCTTCTTGTGCCTCCAACAGTAAACACATCCACCTACGGGAAAAGATTCTTCGCCTTTGCAGCATCAACAGCCTGGAATAAACTCCCTCAACAAGAACTGTCCTTTTTAAATCGCAACTAAAGACTCATTTCTTCAGAATTGCCTTTCCATTTAAATCCCTTTTTCTTTTCCATTTCCCCATGCGCTTTGAGCATGTATTGCACGTGGATAAATGCGCATTATAAGTATGCTATTATATTTATTATTATTATAACAGATGTTTAGTGTAAGGACATGAAACACAAATTTGCATATTGGAAGAATAATCTCTGCATGATATAGATAATTTTAATAATCTGCTATTTCACTGAAAGAATGGAGATCGATATCATAGTCTCAAGAGCAAGATATAGATTTTATTGGTTATTATGGCTGTAGGAGACTTCAATGGTCTCTTCATTTCTTTATCTTCGAAAATCTGCGCAAACAAGTTCGTGGTCATTGATTTACCAAGATTTAAATTTACAGTCTTATCGGGGTATATTTTGTGGAAACAATTCAAATATATAATGTAATCTATGCGGTATTTCTTACACAAAGTGAATTAAAGGTGTTCACACAAAATAGCCGGCAATGGATTTATGTGAATACTTTGTCCTCTGACTGTGGATGATTGATTTGTCTTATGAGATTTTTGACACTATCAAAATAACACATTTATAAAAGGAAGATTTGAAATACGATTTTTTTCAAAAAACGTGCTACTGCCCCTAGGATTTTTTTCAAGAAGAAGTTAAATTCATCATAAGAAAATCCTTTATGACATTCCCATATTAACACAATCGCGGACCAAGTTGATTGGACAGTGTTTTTAGCACGATCTCCGATTGATGTATTGTATGTTCACAATAGAAAGTTATTAAAATAAATAATAATAAATGGATATATAAATCTATAAATCCTATTTTTCTTATGTATTTAAATGTTATTCTCTGACTTGAGCACGACTTGTGCCTAATAAAATGACTTTATCATCATCATCATCATCATCATCATCATCATCATCATCATCATCATCAGGCATTAATCACCATCATCATCACCATCAACATCATCTTTATTATTATCACCAACTTCATCATCTTTATCATTATCACAATCTTCATCATTATCATCGTCGGCGTCGTCATCAATATGATCATCATCATCGTCATCATCGTCATCATCCTCATCAACATCATCATCATCATACGCGTCATTATTGCCACTTACCCTTTTATCATTTTCTCTATAATCGTCATCAAATATCGTTTGCATTCTTTTTACTAAAACATACCAGAGCAATTGTGTATTAACTTTGACGTTGAATGTGTATTGTGAAAAGCTGTGATAGGAAATTGTAATACATCCTAAAGTTGTTTCAGAAATAAACAAGGTCAATTGAAACTCTCTGACAAATTTGAAATTTACGCCAAAAGTAATGTAAATCCAACTGTAAATCAAATATTGTACACGATGTTATTATATCGTACAATAAAACGGGGGGGGGGGGGGGGGGGGGGGGAATGTCGCACAATAATTTGATGACAATGGAGATATCATTTAGCAAGTCTATTGATGATTTTATACACACAACTTTTAAATACAACAAGATACATTAATTTATTATTCAAAATATTTATTGAATCCACGAAAATAGAATAAATCTTGCTTCCATACAACATAATTCATAAATTAACAATGAGTATATACAATGATGTAAAAATATACATTCCCCTCTCTTTGTAACTAGAAATTAGTACATCCGGGCATTGCAACATGCTATGCTGACCAGTGTCCAAATAAGCCACAGTCACGTGACCATTAAAATATCACTTAGAGTGATTTTGTAAATAACAAAAAAATTAAATAGTTCTTTGTGAAAATGAGGATAAATCCCAATTTGTCACCTCTTGTAATCAAATATATAAAACATCCACACTTGCTGTGTAATAAATATACTATCAATATCAACACATCGTTTCTGAGATCGTCTTGTTCTTCTAATAAGAAGAAGATGCAACACTCCGTAGATAGCAGCAATAATACTGTCAAGTTTCTTCACTTTAGCACTTGGGGCCTTTGTTTATGAAACGCTTTGACTTGTCAAAACTTCCAACGCTTGGATCACCCCTCTTTGTGTAACGGGGGGTGCAGAATGGATCCGATTCAGCCAATGAGCGTTCGCTCTGAGATCACGTGACTCATCACCTGAAGAAAGATTAAAGTTTGATGTAATATCAACAAAGCTGTATGACGGATGGAACAAAGCTCCCTTGCTATCAAGACCAACTATGAGAAATCGCTTGCTTATGAATTTCTCATTTGACTTAATGAGCCGAGCTTTGATTATCGATTTATGTTAAGCTAGAGTAACTCGGCAACTGGTTATTTAATTCTCAGTGCTATCAACACGTTGCTATTTAATGAATTTGACAGTTTGTTTCGAGAAATGATTGTTATATATTTTAGATTGTTATTGTATTTGACAGTTTGGTAGTCTCGTTGGAATGTATGTGTATATTGCAAATTGCTTTTCAGTTTCGTTGGAATGTATTTGTAGATTGCAAATTGAAATAGAAACTTAAATGCAAAAGTATTAGTATCCTCATCTGACATTACCCTATTGAATATCTAGAATAATATAAGTAAGGAAGTATAAACGATCAAAGTTGCGAAAGTTATAGGTTTTAAAAAAAGTGAAATGAAAATTATAAGATAAAATACACAACTGCGAGAATCAAATGAAAGATGACAACCGGTAACGATAATTCTTAAAAATATTGAAATGTTTGCAACAAGTACATTTCATCGTTGACAAAATATTATAAAATTAAATATGAAAACTCGCTATAACTAACCATCTAATATTGAATCAAGCACAGTAAATCGAAAATTGTTTAACAGAAGGTAAAGTTTACATAGAAAGTAATATTCAAGAGAAATTTGATGTTAACGCTTTAAATTGGAATATAGTCTGACCATATTATCAGTTTGAAATATCGGTGTAAGTTTTTGGTTGCGAAAAGATATTATTAAACATAAGAGATAACTATCTTCTAACTATAAACCTATCACCTGCTGATATGATCAATATAAGGCTTGTGGAAACAAAGTTAGCTGATGGGAAACAAAGTTTGCTTATGTAATGCTGATAACAGTTGACAACTTTCTTACAAGGAGCTTTTAAAGGAGAAGGCGAAAGCATGACATAGTAACGTTGACAATTCACCATAAAATGTACGAAACGCCAGAAAACCTTTGCAACCTACTTAAACATGAATAGGAGCAGTTGGGAAGAAACAACAGCAAAAAGGTGAAAGCCTACCTAATATGTTTGAAAGAAATAAGCAAAACCAATTCTTTGTAAAAGTTGAGATGCTATTATAACAAGCGTTAAAGTAGTTGGTAAAAAGAATGCACGTTAATAACTGACTTACCATAACATTCCTAAAACCAGTTGGCGAAGTCGATAAGTTCATCATCATCGATAGTTAACGTCTCGTAAGAGGAATCTGTAGAATAGGGGGACGTTGAGGAGGTACTTGTGGGGGGTGAGGGGGGCAGGCATGAGTCGGGGGAACATGCCCCCTCCAAAGCAGCCACCATGCCCGACCCCTCCAGGACTGCCCGCATAGCCTCCGGGTCACCAATCATCCCCTGCAGTTGTCGTATGTACTCAATCGCAGACCTCAGAGTCTCCACTTTACTCATCTTCTTCGATTTGGACCCCTTAGAACCGTGGGGGAGATGTTCCCGAAGGGTAGCGAATGTCATGTTGATGAGTTTAACTCTGTTTCGTTCCCGTTCGTTTCTTCTTGCCACTGCCACCGTTGGGGGACGATGGAAACCGAGGTATGTGTCATGAGGGGTGAAGTCGAGGCGTCGTCTGCAATGCGTCCCCTCTCTCGTATTTTCCTTCATGGACATCCTTAAGGACTTTTCCCCGGGGGTCATTGGGGAGGTGAGGGGGGACCCTGACATTGAGAACATGCACGAGGGACGCTCACCAAGGGCTGCGGAGAGCGACTGACCACCAAGGTTTGTCACAGGTAACATCGTATTTTCCATCATGGTTCTTTAAACCTGTTCGCACTGTTGATTCTTAAGATTGTTATTCTCGAGAAGTGAGTTGCCCGCCTTTTATAGGCCTAGTATCGTAGTCATCTAAGCCCCGCCTCCTGTCTTGATAAACTGTCAAGTCTCGCGAGGGCCACGCGACTCCGCATCGCACTTGACTGAGCACGCTCAAACAAGGGGCGCACGAGCGGTGACGTCACAGTGGGGTTCTTTACATGTCAGTGAAACAAAAGCGGGTATAGTTTTGTTAAAAACAGCCAATAGCAACTTTTATTTTCTAAAGGGGGGACTCCAACCCGTTTGATGTAAGCCTTGGTGCGAGATCACACGCCGCAATCATTATAAGTTCTATTTAAATCATTTAAAGTCCAAATAACGGGACAACCAAGAGAGACTGCATATGACACAACACCGCGAAACTGGCATGTTGTAATGGGGAAGTTAAAATAGCCCGAATTCTAGGGGGGACAAAGAGACATGGGAACACGCTTTGGGGGACAAAACAGAGATTTGGAGTTATCGTGGGAACCCAACGCAATGATTATTTCCACAAGGTTATCAGTCAACTTGACAACTACTGATCGACTCCAGTTTGCATAACTTTATCATTTATTAAGACTCTAGCGACGTGTGTCAGTTTTCAATAAAATCTCAGATTTTTTTCTTCAAAATTTTCGTTCCAAACACGTCTCTTCTCTTTTCTTTAGAATTTAACTTTCTTCGATAGTTTTTAAAGTGGAGATAGTACTCCGTGATAAGAACACCACAGCTGATGTTCGTGGAATTATTCATGTCAATCCATGTACGCATTTAATTGTTTTCAATTTAAAAGGCATTATAAATATTCATTTTGGGAAATTAAACTGTTTTATCCACTTGTAAAATGATGCAATAACAATTTTTTATTCGTTATTCAACTTTCTTGTATTGTTAAAAGTCGAGATTCGGTCACATAGTCAATAATATCGTCAAAAGTCAATTTTGCACAAAATTAGATACTGGCTTAAGAATACGATTCAGTAAGTTGGACATATGCCTTAACTCCTAAAATGGCAAGATTTGATTAAATAGAAAGGTATACGATTTCATACCGACAGAAATGTCATTTCTGTTACATGCATCATAACGCCTTTTTCGCCGTTTTCGGTCTTCAGATATTTAGGCTTTGCGTTTTAGGAAACATGGGTACCTTTGAAAGACACCGTTTTCATTTCAATGTCAATGGTGTCATCATGACACATTATAATGCTCATACATGTACTATAAAGTTTGTCTCAGTTATTGGAAGACAATTTTACTTTGCCATAAGAGACCCGAAAACTATTTTTAATTATTCAGTTTACGGAAGTAGGGATTTTATGTACGCATCTGTTCATTCAGATTAAAAGGAGTATTGTTTACCAGAACAGAAGTGTCTGGTTATTTAAGGACATGTAATGCATTTCGTCATGTTTTAAGCATACACGTTTTTCTGTCAATCTTTTCCTGAACACTATCTAATATGTAAAAAAATTCAAATTGTTAATTTCTTATATTTTTCGAAAAAAAAATCCGTTTTTACAAAAAGCATTTAAGCAAGCTTTTAAGCATGAGTCATCTTAAAAACTAATGTGCAAAAAATCTACATGAACCCTCTTTCTAAAGGTTATGTTTTAGTTGCTTAAACATCACAACATAACAAATGTTACGCAAACTCGCTGAAAAGAAAAACATTTGTCAGAGAAGAGCCATTAATACAATGTGCCAGGATCTTAGGAGTTTGAAGAGCATAAGAAGGCCTTATTTATGACTCTTGGTAATAATTTCTCGTATTGTTTTAGATATTTGATTAAAACGCTTCTCGGTTTTATTATTTAGGAAAGTTTATAAAAGTGAAGTCGTTTTTATGTAATGCATAAAAAACTAAATGGCGAACCGGAAGTTCTCTTAGCTGTTAACCGGTGCCATGTTTTCCATGCAGTTTGATGACCTTTGTTTCAGTTATTGCATAAGCGTTCGAAGTAGGATCATATTTGCATGTATCACCTTCTGTAAACAGTTTCCATTCAACAACACACTTATCTGTTTGTTTGTGTTACTTCTTCAAGGTGTTGTATACATATGTTGTATACGTTATTAAACAAGTCTTATGACGTATTCTAGACACGACGTTTTTATCTTAAAGATGATTCTAAGTCATATACTATTGTTATAAGACTATCACTTGTTTTTTCCCCTGTTTACTGTTGTGAATATTTCGTGCGAAATTAAAGTGTTTATAATGTTAATTCGGACTGTTCTCACCATAACACACACCTTCGTCATATTTGTTATTCAGATTGTCATTGTGATTAACTGTATTAAACAATGAAACAATAAAATTGTTGTTGTTGACATAAATCATGCTGACCGATTTGTTTGTTTGTTTACTATCAAAGGATTCTATATTGTTATTATCTCTGAAATCTACATAGACTTCTCGTTTTGTCTTAAGCAAAATGTAGACATAATGTTTTCGGCTTCGTCCGTGGTTCCTTGGTTCTATGGTTCCGAAATACTTTTGTTTCTTGGTAATATTTCTAAAACGTTCTTCTTTTTGCGAAACTTAGTGGTGTAGTGGTGCCATTTGCTATTTAGGTTATTCTCAAAAAAATTCTGGTTTCCATGGAAACATGGAAACTTATTGCATATTGGGAAATTATGGAAACTTATTATTAATGGGATGGATAATGGCAATGAGATGTTTAAGTTATGGGAAATAAACAGTAATTTTGTTAGTCAGGGATGCACGGTCAGCCGTATTATTGAACCACGCTCACTTATGTGTTTGTTTTCTAAAGGTATGTTAAAATAACTAATGAGATACGGATACAACTCTTATAGCGATACAAGTATTTGTATTTAAACATTCTTTATAATTTTCATCCATAAACAATAGTACCTCTGTGTTTAAAATGATTATGTTTGAACTATGAATGTATTACTTTAAGTATACTTACATCATTTTATTATGTTCCTTTTGTTCTACAAAGATGAATAAATTTAAGAGTAAATGTATCTTTTCATAATCTTCACAATGATAAAAAAAATCATCAATACATTACCGATGTAAATATGTTAATTTCTTTCGAAATTGCAAACACAAATATAATTCATGACATTGGTCTTAAACTACAACAAAGATGTAAATAACATAAACAAATGAATTTTGAATTAGGAGCTGAAATATTGGAGTGCAGCCAGTACATCCCCCTGCCTATTTCAATGATATAATTTTTGTCACTCATCTTGCAGGAGTTGACCAAAATCTGCTCTGTCACTTTATTGCAAGAATACACTGTTTGTTTTTTCACCTTTCTTGTAAGGATGAGGTAAAAAATGTCAATTTTTATGGACAAGGCAAGGTCCTTTTTTTATTTTCTTACAAGAATTAGACAAGGTCTGTTCTGTCACTCTTCCTGCAAGAAAAAGGCAAGGTGGTATTTGTCAGTTTTTGCAAGAACAAGGCAAGTTCTGTTTTGTCACTAATATCACAAGACCTGGGCAAGATTGGTTTGTAATACATCTAGCAATAATAAAGTAAGGTAAAACTCACTTGCAAGAATAAGGCAAACATGTCATGACAATGGGAGATGGGTGAACATAACTCCCCCTTTCGATGGTGAAATGCATTTATAAAAGCGTTGACCAACTAGAAGTAAAATGTGTTCATATTTGAACAAATTTAGGTAACAGATATCTATGAAAGATATTTTGGATTACTATATGTCACTCTCTGCAGACAAGGCTTCTACTTTCATTGAACGACCATCCACCTTAACCAAGAACCCCTTTGTGAGGCAGGGGCACAGAAATGGGCCTTATTAGGGGGTAATATCCAGACTCATGGGGTTATCACTCCCTTATTAAACCCGTCACCCTGGGGAGATATCTAAACGACAAGGTGACAATGAGTGGGTTCGAATCCAAGTTTTGGTTTTCACCCACAGGGCACGACTCAACTGTTGGTTGTGAGTTTGAGTGGCGTGATTCTAACGCAACTGATTAAATTATCGCCTAGCTGGGCCCGATTCGTATTCACGCCTCACTACAATACGGCCTTAGTTGCTAATTGTTACGTGGCTATTCACTTTTTGAGCCCTTCAATGGAGGATGCGTAAACCAGTGATCAGGGTTTCATAACCGTGTCGCGTTACTCCGTCTCTTGTCATAATGTTTTCAAGGGAGGAATCACATAATCATACCATTGAAGCGCCATTGTTGATATTAATTTGATTTTCTCAATCTCGTTACGGTCGTTCCCAGACGAAACCTGTGACAGAATGATAACGTAAACACAGGCTGGAGTTTTGTTATGTTCAATGGTGTATTTAATCATAAATGATGGTAATTAACGAGTCTTTTATTGGCGTCTTTGTTCATAGTCAACTTATCATAACAGCCAGATTCATAAAAATCTGATGCAATTGACATAAAGTGGCAATTAGGTTAATAATTTCTCGCTGATGACAATACGAAGCTTGTCAGCATGTCTCGCCCATTCGGTAGCTCCCTTCATTCAAACAACTTATAGTTATATCCTGATATTATCCATCGTAAATATCTGCTGCAATTGACATTAACTCTCAATTAGGTTAATCATTAATGACCATACAAAGCTGGTCAGCATGTCTCGGCCATTAAGTAGCCCCTGCCAGTCAAACTAATAAAAGTTATATTATCTTATTAGCAATCTGAGTCCATATATGATTTCAGAATGCATTTTGCAAATATTGCAAACATCCATTTTAACATCGATGGATTCGCAAACAAGCATTTGCATGGTACAGTGCAGTTCTAGATTGAATAACTGCTTACCCTACAGTCCCAACAACGGTGTTTTATAGATTCTGGAAAAGTCTTACAAAAAGAACATAATTAATTAAGTAAAATTCTGTGGAGCAAACTGAATTGAAACCATCTAAGTTAAGGATCTGGAGTAGTTTTTGTGCTTTAACAAAAAAGGTTGGCCAGTTTACATTAATTAGAATTTCTTCTTCCAATTTTCCAGTGATTTTAAGATTATCATCAGTTTGAGTTACGACATAATAGTATTTCTTTGAGCCTGTTTTGCAAGCAAAGAGATAACTTACATAAATAGTTGTATCATTAATTACTATTGGTCTCCGGGCCATATATACTAATAAAATCTGTCTGTCTGTCTGTCTGTCTGTCTGTATGTATCATATAATTATTTCTAAATATTAATCTTAAATTCTTGATTGTATTAAGTATTTATTTACTGATATTATTATTCCATAACATTTAAAGAAACATATTAAATTTTTTATTACAGGATTTTTTTCCTTATTCAAGTTGTCTGACAGTTTTTGAGTCACGATTCAGACAAACAACGCCAAGACAAGCATCGTTATCAGACATTCAAGCTACAGTGTAAACAAGGTTGTTTTTTAAGGAAGCATTTTAACACTGCACTGGATTCGAATATTTTTTGTCTTTGCAATGAAGAGATGAGGACTGTCGTTTGTTTATGCTTGACTTACATATTTTCCTAAATTGTACTTTTAGAATACATTTTTTAAATTCACTTTATATAAGTATCTCTGTTATCTAGTATATTTGATTTATTTGAACGAAGTTAATTAGTACAGTACACCATTGTACTACGAATGCTAAAACATCTCTTCCTTTATTTAAACTTGATGTCCATTGTTGATTTTCCGTTTCTAACCCTGGAAACCAGGTCGATGGTTTTACATGGCCTCAACATCTCAGGAACAACATTTCAAATTGTCCTCTTAATTTCGGCCTGTTGTGACGTTAAGGAAGCCTCGGGCTCTACCACCGAATAGTCTGACACCTCGACATACAAATAACAGCTTTCCTCTCAACTATTTCCGGATCACGTGATAAACCGGAAGCGCGGCCATTTTCCTGCGATCAAATTGGTAAGTGGTCGTGGAATTGAGACAAAAGCTTCTTACTCGGTCATTAGTTATGTTACTGTGTGGACTTTGGAGAACACTGTCGCGTTCTTTAAGTTCAAATGGTGCATGATCCTGTCATCAAGCCAAAAGAGTTTGTTAAACATCACGTTTAGTCCATTGATTGTTAGAGGTTTAACTGAACGATGATATATAATGTATTTATGTATGACAAAATTACTTTCATGTATTAACTAAATTAAACACAATTTGGAGACTTCGGTATTTAAAGTTGTAATGTTTCTATTAACAAAATAAAGACAAAATAGCATGTTGACAAACAATTCAAATAAGATATACAAGCATATCCATGAATTATCAAAGGCGATTATACTTTTTCTATGTTTGCCAACACCTTCTAATGATGATATATATGCAGTCACTGGTTGGCAGTTTTTATCAGTAAATGTTTTTTAACCAGGCATACGGGAAACACAAATCCTATAAAGTTCAACATGAGAATATTGGTTGTATTCAGGGTTTAATCATTGGTAATCTTTATCAAAATCTACGAAATTCAACAAAGTCAAATCATTGCTCGGATATGGTAAACATGAAAGGATTGTATTTTGCAAATAACATCTTAGATATACTGCCTTTAAAGTATAATTCCTTTTATACTTGTCTTAGTTTTTACTTATTTACAAAATGTATATCTACATGTATTGTAATCTATAAGTATTTTATACCTTTTATGTATATTCAATTTCTTGTCCGCATTTTAAGCATTATGTATAGTCTCTCATAACCTTTTACAGGGTGCTCATCAATTTAAATTGTTCCTATATGTTCATGCTTTTTTATGAAATTGATTGAGGTGAGACTCAAATAAAACATATGTCTGTCTGTCTGTCTGTCTGTCATCAATAATATTTCTATTTACTAAAACAAGTTATCAAATGGTTAGTAAAGTAACGAAGTATCTGTGTATTGAGATTCAATCTTATAAAAAATCACAGTTATCAATGATATAAATAAATGTTCAGATAATGATGCTCGGCGCAATCGTCCTGTCCTGCTATTTAATGATATAGTCTCTATGACTACCGTTTTGACGCATAATGCCACATCCTTCTCATCTCCTGACATAATCTCTCTAGATAGCATGAGATAATGGCGAATGATATCATTAATATACTAATCGGGACAGAAAACGTGCTCAAAATGTGTTTTAGGAACAAGTTCCCGTACATATGGCCATAGTAAAACTCAATGGATCCTATTGTTACTTTTGACGTGTGTAACGTGAATGGAACGTACTGAAGACCTTGACGGAACCGCAGGGACGCAGGGGACTTCAAGACAACGTGATCACTTTCGGGGTGGAACCTGTTAGACCTTGTAGTAACCGTTGTGAACCTTAGCTCGACTTTAAGGTATCACAACCCTGTTACACATGGCCTTAGTTAAACTCAATCCATCCTGTTTGTTACTTTTGAGACAGTGTGTAACGTGAATGGAACGTTCCGAACGTGTAAGACCTTGACGGAACCGCAGGGGACGCAGGGGACTTCAAGGTAACGTGATCACTTTCGGGGTGGAACCTGTTAGACCGTGTAGTAACCGTTGTGAACCTTAGCGCGACTTTAAGGTATCAAAACCCTGGTTCTCACGATTTACCACGTACATCGGGATAGACCGTCCCAACGTTATAAAACGTTATAAAACATGATCATATAACATAAAACAGTGCGTATGAGAGAAACGCGAGGAACGTAGAAAACGTGGACGTTGTGTAAACTTAGCATTAACAATTAAAATGTGTGTCTTCCAAAAACGTGCATATCATGTTTTTATCACATTTCCAACACTGACGTAGATGAGTCACCAAGTAATTAAAATAAAAATGAAACGATAAATATATTTAAGCACTTAGAAGAGAAATGAATAAAAATAAACTGTAAAGGAACAGTATAGGTGGAGTTTTATCCCTCATATGTTTGTTGTTTACAATGTTATATTGTGAAATACATTGGAAGGAATCGTTCGATGTGACTGTGTGATAAGTTTAGTAGACACAGGCGCTATGATTAAATTAATGAAAGATATTCCTTAATCGCCAATATCTGAGAGTTTGGGCTCTCAACGCTAAAAGCATCTTTCAGTTACCCCCCTATCCCGAATAAATATTATCTTAGAGTTTGGGCTGTTAACTTTATCTTATCATAATTTTCATCTTAAATATGCAATTTTCAAACCTTTAATAAGAAAACTACAGATTTCAGTCCCGTTTCACTAAACGCAGATGACGCTTAAAACATCTTTAAGTTACCCCCTCCCCCCTCTCCCCCTTTATCTAAACGTCTAGTTCTGGTTATCTCATCTTTGATGACATCAAAAGATATCATATATCAGGTCACCCACATTAAACAAGCTTCAAGCAACACAGCTCTTCACCGTCATTGACTAATAAAACATGATGTGATATAAAACACCCCAGTGCATGATAAAATTAAACCGTGGCCTGTTAAGCTTAATAAACCAACCACCGAAGGTTGTAAATGCATAGGTTACTAAGACGGACTAAGACGCTAACATCCAAGGGTTCTGATTGGTGAGGCAATTTTATTGAATAACACAAAGGGTTTTAAGTTTTTTTTCGCTCTGACCAACGCAACCAATGTTTGATAACTGCATCGTCTTTTCAATTACATCAGATATTTTAGAGCAAAAGTTTTGCCTTATAAACATACAGTTACGTTTAAAAAACACTGCTTTAAGGCGACAGAGATTTCTCTTGTATAAATAGGCGACGGTAGGCCGGCCACCTGTATGTAAATGCAGCATTTTAATTCAGGGCTTCAGCCACTCAAATCATCAAAATCTCGCTCCGAAATAGTTTACGTCAAAATATGAAGACGGGACTCTTACTCATGTGAAGTTGTTGCGTCAACAGCATCGTTGCTATGGTGACGTCTGAACGCCGTCGAAGCCTCGGTGTGATTTGAAGACGGCGCACGCTTTGCACGTGCCGCGCTCGTGCCGTCATACTTGACATTGCCATGGAACAAACATGCCAATAACTAAAAAAGCTGTGAGACTAAAATATCTCGATTTTGACAGGTAACCCATTATTTAAATCAGTGACATTTCAATACGTTTATTGTATCGCCATATGTTTGTAAAGTTGTTTTAAAGAAATTACAGAAAAAATAATATCTTGACCCGCACTACCAAATGCATAAGCCCTTGGAACCCGCATTATGAATTATTCAAATAGGTAATAAATCTAAAATTTGTCAAATCTCCAACAACATTTATCATTAAGCCCTTGTTTATTACGGGCATGGTTAACTAGTTATGACAAAAACTGACGCGTAATAAACCTGTTAGGATATGTTTAACTGAATGGGTTTAATCGGGGACTAATTGCATACAGTTGCGCGCACTTTTTAATAATTGTGTAACGACTTCTTCATGCATGCTGTTGGCGAAATGCATGACGGGAAGACGTCAGTTTAGAATTTTCACCTGCTCAAAATCGTAGCGTGTATGTTTAATGTTCCGATAAAAAAAATTAATTCTGATTTCATAATATTTTGATATCATTTGCCACGAACTGTCGAATATGATTATGCAATACGGTTCTATATTTTTGATAATTTTGAAGCATTGAATAATTCTATGTGAATGTTATTAATTCAATATATAAAAGTTCGTTGTTCAGAACTTTGGTCAAAGTTTATGAAAACAATTAGTGTTATCTTCAAAATAATTTTAATAGCTATATTTTCTGATAATCTAATGATAAATCGTTTAGCTATGATCATCATGTTTTGCAATAATTTTGTTTATTGATTTTGTTAATTTGTAGCTATTATATGATATATCTTAACTTTTATATATCTTCTCCAGTTTTGTGTAACTAGATATTTCTTGATGTGCCCATCAGTGGACTTCGCTACCATTTTGTGTCGTAACTAAGTAAAATATAAATCACAGTTTAAACTTCTTATCATTTTCGAGAAAATTGAAATCAATGTGCCATATCTGCGTATATATAACAGTTTGCACTTGAGTGTATTAAACAGCAGCTTATCTTTATTAAATTTCATTTGTTATACATCAGATTCTTAGATCAGATCAGATTATAAAAAGATTAACATTGCACGGAAAGAATTGTGTCTTTAATGAGTTACCAGTGTATATAGCGTCATTCTGTGGGAGAAAGGTAACGCTACTTCAGGATCATGCTTTTAAAGGGGCACAAGCACGATTTTAGGGGGAATATAAGGTGATGTCAGGGAAATGTAAATAAATGGTTCCAATCTTTAGACAATGTATAAAAACTAAATGGAGCAGTAATAAATCAAATATGCAATGTAAAGTTAAGCCATGCGATTCCTTTTCTTACACAAAATGAATTAAAGGTGTTCACACAAAAATGGCTGCCAATGGATTTTATGTGAATCCTCATACTTTGTTCTCTGACTACGGATGATTGGTTTGTGTTATGAGATTTATGATTCTATCAAAGTAATACATTTAGCATTAACTTATAGTTATCAGTGAAAAATTGAAAATATAAAATTGTCAAAAAACGTGCTACTGCCCCTTTAGCTGGCTGAAGTGAAAAAAGATATTTTATAATGACATCAAATTTTCTCCAAATGACTCATAAATTCGATCGTTATTTTTATTTTATTTTCATTTAATTCATCTTCACTGCTCGAACTGCAGAAGTGGAACAGTTGTTGATTAGAATCAGATATGTTATTGAACACGTAGCACTCAGTATAAATATCATTTCATTACCAATGTGTGTACAACTTGTGTTTGTGAGTTTCTATACAATAATTACACTGACAGTTTGTTGAGAGTGGTAACTGTTTTTACAATTGCCGTTTTTTCAAAGAAAAGAATTGTCTACACATAAGACTCGTTTAGACCCTTCAATCAGTATTTTCTCCAAACATTTACCAACGAAAGCAATGGACGACATATATTAAAGGATATCAGAATTTGAAGGTAAATTTGCATTTTACCAGTCATCTTTGGCCATTACTTCACTTATTTGATAAATCAAACAACAGTTTTAACATTTTCTATCACTCGGCTTTACATAAGGTGACATTATAATCAACACAGCACTGAAAGGAATGAATCACAGGATCCCATGTTTAAACAAACAACAGTTTTGACCAATCCTATAACGGAAACTCGAAAACTAAGATGAAATAATAATCATTAACATATATAAAACATATTCACAGCACTGAAGAGAATTAATAAGGGGCACCCGTGTTTAAAGGGTCAGTCCTATTGGGGTATTTTGGTGGAAACGAAATTCACTCATGTTCTTTTTTATCAAATTGTCAAATATTAATCAACAAAAATGTTACCCCCAATAATATGTTTCAACTGTTGTGTGATTATCATGTACTAATACCATCGTATACATAAACTGAAATGTCCCCTTGAATTTCGTTTATATAAATCCTGATAGGACTTTCCCTTTAACAGTGATACCAATCCTAACACTCGGCTTTACATAAGATGACATTATATTCATCAACATATATTAAGACACATAGCACTGAAAGGAATGAAGAAAAAGATACCGTGTTGAATCAAAGAACAGTTTTGACCAATCATATAACGGAAACTCGGCTTTACATAAGATGACATCAACATATATAAAAACACATAGCACTGAAAGGAATGAAGCACCGGATCACGTGTTTGATCAATCAATAGTTTTGACCACTCCTATCACAAAAACTCGGCTTTACACAATATGATATTATAGTCATCAACATATAAAAGACATATTCAAAGTACTAAGGGAAATTCCATCTTCTCTTTTGAAGAAACCCAATGGAAACTGAGACTCTCCATAAGAGAAGATATGTCAAGATATGCTATGGTACACCAAAACCTCAATATGCATAGCCTCTATACTCTTATAGATCTATACCCAGATTACAAAGCCCATATACAACTAATTGTATAAAACTGGTTCTAAGGCAAAACGAATGTACACTTTGTAATAAACACTGCTATGACCATACGTCATCCTAACACTCGGCTTTACATAAGATGACATTATAATCATCAACATATATTAAGACACACATCACTGAAGGGGATGAAGCACAGGTACCCGTCATATACCGGGTAGTCTTTGTCTGACAGCACCCTCATATGGAATGAGCGGGTAGAGGCAGACTGACACCAGACTCAATCCACCCTAAATCCCTGCCCCTCCGTAACGTCATACCCGCAGCAAGTTGACGTTCAAGCACGTGTGATCAGTGACAAGCCCAAAAGATTTCACCAAGACGCTCTATACGTCTACCCGTCCCCCTTACTTGTAACATTGACAGGGTGTAACCCTACCCAGCGTCCCATCTCCTGCCGGGCGTCTAGGGGGGTCGAATGACACCTCGGCACCCCCCACACCCGCTATTCTAGGAGGAGACGCCTCCATACTGGTAGCGAGTTAATGCATCTATTACTGTGGGGCTGTCACAGGGGTTATTACATTGTCGTTACGCTCATATTCCTTGCTACTATGGGCTATATGCATTCGTATCTCTACTCGACATTTTAGGCAAGGAGCCCTGCTTTTTAAGGGTCTCTGAAAGCACCTACGTGAAGATTAGGGATTATTGCAATTACCACTTTGTCTTTCAGCGAAACTCGTTTTTCAAATGTGAAAGCTAGTTACCCTTTTTTGTTTCCACTGCGGGCTGTTGGATGCATTGCAGGGTCAACTATAACCTCATTTATTTTAAGGTAGTATGAAGTACTGTCTTATGGCTTGAAGACAATCAAATGTTTTATTTGTTTTGGTTTGTATGTCTTGTCTGTATGTTCACCTGTCTCTGTGTATGCCGTTACATCTCCCTTTTCTGTGATATATTGCAGGGTTATTTCATATATCTACGTTTGTATATCTCAGTCTTACCGATTATCAATTTCATTTTATCAATTTTCTCTCTTTCCCCGTGTACTTTCCCCTATCTTTTCCACCATCTGTCTCCCCGTCTGTATTCTGTATAATTTATATACATTGTTTTAGAATTAATATACTCATTGTGAAAAATAAACAACCTTTAAAATTTGTCTGTGCTTGCTCTCTAGCTTACTATGGCAGAAAGCAATAGTCCAATCAGAGAGTAACTGGAGGTTGCTAACAATAGCCTGGGGGCACTGATATCAGCACAGAAAACGCAAGGGTCGGCCGCAAGGCATAAAACTGACAGTTCGGAAACTGGCGTTTTAGGCTTTGCGTAGGAAGACGGGTATCTTTCTTAATACTCTTACTCTACTCTTGATCATTTTCTACTGTCTGTGTTCATTATATATCTATTACGTAATTCAATTTCGTACATACTAGAAGAGGGCATTTTAAGTTTGATATCTTGTCCCTAATCCTTTTCCAATGTCAAGACCTATATATAGTGAAAACTGCGAGAAAATTTTTATAGTTTGAAGAAAATAAATTATTCTAAACGAAGTACGTTAATTGTATATTTTGTATTAATCACGCTCAGACAAACCATGCATTTGTTTTTCACTCTTATCAATTAATTGTTTATATAAACACACGAATCACGATACTGAAGAAATTACACAGTCATGTTTATGGTTTGAATAATTATTTAAATTTTGAGTTTCTAATTTGTTTATGAATTCAGTAACAATTGTAATGTCACGATTTCGTTTAGTTTCGACATCAGGTAGAATGATACATTTATATAAATTCAATGTGCTGATTAAGTTTTTCGCATGTCTTATAAATTAAAACATTGCAGAGATAAAGAGCGTCGTTCTCCAATATTTTATACATTCATTTTGAAATGTAATCCCTGTAAAAACAATTGTCCTGACGCCACGTCTACTTCGAGAATAATCCGAAAACAAATTGTATCTTGCCAAGAAGCCTAAATAATTGTTTGGATGTCCCGCAATTCATGATTTTGAGAAGGGTCAGTGTAACCATAGAATGTCCATTTTAACCTAATCAATTTGCAATAATCAATAATTTATCAAAACACTATATGCGAGAAGATTGAAGAAGAAAACTCATTTTCCCTTGATTTCTCGTTTAGTAATTGCACATTATAAGCTATTTTAACTTAAAGGGGCAGTAGCACGTTTTTTGATAATTATATATTTTGGAATTTTTACTGATAATAGTAAGGTTATGATAAATGTATTATTCTGATAGTGTCAAAAAAGGGTTCATATTTATATAAACGTTAAGACAGAAAATCCAAACTCGTCCAAAAACAGCTAAGGGCTGACAAACTGACCACTGTGCTAATTAATTATCACAAAACAAACAATAAACGCTACCTGACGTAAATATGTACTTTAACGTATACTTTTTAGCGCATTTATTACCATCCTATTGTATGAACAGATGTGTGACAACGGAACAAACTATTTCTTCTCCTTCTTCTTCTTCCTTCTTCTTCTTCTTCTTCGTATTCTTCTTCTTCTTCTTCTTCTTCGTATTCTTCTTCTTCTTCGTATTCTTCTTCTTCTTCGTATTCTACTTCTTCTTCGTATTCTTCGTATTCTTCGTATTCTTCGTATTCTTCGTATTCTTCGTATTCGTAAAAACGAAAGCACAATGATATTAAAGGGAAAAAGGAAAATCCAAACCCGACCACAGTAGACGAGAGCAAGCAAACCAATGAAACACCGAGCTACCCCAACTGTTTCACAAAGTGCAAACCCCAACGATTAAAGAGCAGCAATAGCAAGATTAAAAACAGGGTAGTAATAAATGAAACATGATACGATATTAAAGCTCAATTTGTATACCTTCTGCCTTGAATTGTGCACGACCTATCTGAGACGCCACATGATTAGTATTTATAATTCCCCTGCTTTCTCTCCACACTCGTTTATTTGAAACCAACTTCCACGCTTGATTTCAGAACGGCTGTGTTTTGTTTTAAGACACGCTCCTTAAATGATGCGTGCGAACTATGCACGTGAAACCACAATCAGCTCGGATTATATGTGTGTTGTTATTAGAACGATATGGGAGTATTTGTAATGGCTTACATAAGAGCAACGCTTGCACAGTTATCAATAAAATCTGATTTTCTATAAGCAGAAAGAGTGACAGCGTCCAGATGATACTGTTCCTTACCTGTTCATTAACACCTGCCGCGTCCGATACGCTTCACATGACCAGGTAAGTTGCATAATGAAAGATTTCTTACCTGTGTACTGGGGAGGTGGAGGGAGAGGGGTGTTGATATAACCAAGTAATTTGCATAATGAATAAATGTCTTATCTGTTTTCCTGGGGAGCATTTAAAAATAACCAATAAATTTTTGCACAAGGAATGAAATAAAAGTGGTGAAGAAGAATATGAAGTAGAAGAAAAAATCTATTTTATTTAAGTGTCTAGCGATTGGTACAGGTCAAATATACATGTAGATACATGATGTCATCTCCAGGCCAACTTGGGCCTATTAGACACTAATGAACTTTTTTAATTCAATAATAGTTCTTGACAGTGTCCGATAAGATTCGCATCCCCAGGTAATTAAGTTGCATTATGAATAAATTTCTTACCTGCAAGTGTACCTGGGGGTTCTTTAAAATAACCAATATGTGAAATATTCTTTTTACATAATGAATAAGGCATTTAGAAGTTCGTTAACCCGGTTAAAGGCATCGTTAAAGGTAATAAGTCTTGATAATTATACAAAAAACTGGAAATATATCAGGTACCGTGATCATCCGATAAAGAAGTAATTATAATTTTCATCGAAAACTTCGTCATTATATAAAATAAATACTGTCGTTTAATACAATGTATACAAAATGAAACAACAGGAAAAGAAACCAATGTTTTAAAGGGGCAGTAGCGCGTTTTTGGGGGGGATATTAGGTGATATCAGGAAAATGAAAATCAATGGTTCAAATTGAAAGACAATGTATTTAAGCTAAATGAAGCAGTAATAAATCAAATATATAATGTAAAGTTTAGCCATGCGATTCATTTTTCTAACAGAAACTGAATTAAAGGTGTTTACACAACATGTCCGCCAATGGATTTTATGTGAATCTTTATACTGTGGATGCTTGATTTGTGTTATGAGATTTTTGACACTTATAATACATGTAACATAAACGTACATTTATCAGTGAAAATTTTGAAATATAAAATTTTCAAAAAAAATGCTACTGCCCCTTTAAAAGACGACATTAAGACAACATAAATCGTTAACCGCTTTAATGTCTTATCAAACTGCAAGTTTGAAAGCTTTCTCAAATTCTGGTCAGTTAGTCATTACCTATTTTGATATCATTTTACAAACTGATACATTGTATCTACCTATCTGCTCAAACTATTGGTTGTTTATCAAACGCTTTGTTTTTGCAATGTTTTTTTTGTTTTTTGGTTTTTTTTATGCTGTTATCGTCTGTACTGAATTGACTGTGATTTGTCTTGTATTGTATGGAAATTCAAAAATATTAAAAAATTAAAAACATATTTTGTCTTGTGCTTTATTTTTTATTAATGTCATTAAGTTACACTTGTACAATTTCTGGACACTATTGTTTATAATAAATTATTTTTATATCTTATTTACAACACAAAGAATAACAAATAAACTTGGACCGTCCAATAAAATTAGTTGCTAATTATACTTGGTCGCAATATGATTTTCCTGGAGGCGTGTTCATGACAAAGACAATGTTATTTATATAACTTCTTATTATGTTATGCTCAACGCCAAGGAAAGTTTACCACACTATAAAAAGTAGTTTACTAATTTTCTAATGTTGAGTATAAAGTATTATCCTTTAACGATTCAGTGAATCTGCTCTTCAGTATTTTTTGGATACTATGATCCATCAGAGCAAAGTTTTTATATTTTACAGTAACTACCATATTACCATGTATAAAGTCCAACAGAAATATACAAATTCACATACAATGTTCCCTTCCCTAAAGGGGCAGTAGCACGTTTTTTTATAATTTTAAATATTTCACTGATAATTGCAACTAAACTGACATTAGAAGCTCTTCTTTTTATTTTAATGATGGGTTTAACATTAATGACACTCTGTATTGAAACTTTAAAGGGGCAGTAGCATGTTTTTTGAAAAGTTTATATTTTAAATTTTTTCACTGATTTTTGTACGTTAATGCTAAATGTATTATTTTGACAGTGTCAAAAATCTCATTAAACAAACCAATCATCCATAGTCAGAGGACAAATTATAAAGATTCACATAAAATCCACTTGCGGCCATTTTACATGGCTAAACGTTACGTTATATATTTAAATTATTACTGCCTTATTTATTTTGAATACATTGTCTTTCAATTAGAACCATTTATTTTCATTTTCCTGACATCACATTCTATTCCCCATAATAAAGTGCTACTGCCCCCTTAAGGAATAAATCTTGGATAAATAACCCCGCACTCATGTTTTATCCTTAACATAGTAACTTTGGGCCATGAACATGTTACAATAAAACTCAATCAATCGATAACAATGGTTGGACACAGCGTACTGATATTTTCTTAATCATAGATAGGATATTCTAAGAGTCAAAATGATATAGGTAATTGAAATATACATGTAAAGATGTGGATGAGTACATATACTATTAGACAAAATATGAACAAAATTAAATTGATATTATTCGAAAGGGTACCCCTTTTGCCCCGATCTCCAATACAACAAGAAAAAAGAAAGATGCCCTGTTTTGTAAGGAAATTATCAATATTCATCTTCCATGGGTTTAAAACGCCTTTCATGTATTTTCTTTAAAAACTTGCTTGTGGTTTGTTTGATTTTTTCAAAAACGACAAAACGTCTTTTCAAAACGGGTTTCAAACTAAACGCTGCGAGAGTAATTTCACGGCTCATTTATAACGTTTCATTATCAACACTCAGCTCATTTCAATACATGATTTAATATCTGCCAGTAAGCGTAGATGTGAACAGAAAGAAGTGCTGTAAGAATTAAACCTCTTGATACATGGCTGACCAGAAACTCACACGTGGTGAGGAGTTGAATAAGCAACAAAGCCGACATCACTGCAGATCCAATTTCATCTTTGAATGGGGTGGATCGCTTACATGCACACCCCATAACGTAATAACATTATAAATGGGTGGGGGTTGGGGAGGGAGAGGGGGGTCGTTGGGTGGGAGGGGTACCTCCCGAGGGAGTTATGGAGTGATCAGGGACTAAGATATGAGTTTGTGTTTGTCGTAGAATATAAGTAGAATTATAAGTTTAAATACAAACGTAACGAAAGCGAGATGGAAAAATCTTTAGAAAAAGCAAAATGGAAAATATTATGGGGGTTTCTTTTTAAGAAGACAGATGAAGAAACGATCTGGAGGGGATGCAGAAATATTTTATGAAACGGGTAAATGAAGGATAAAAGGAAGAACTGGATAAACGTTTGGAAAATTGACAGATAAGTGAGGTTGGTTGGAAATTAGAGGAGCGAAGAACACGATCGGGAAGACGAAAGAAAGGGGCAAGACAGGGGGAAACCGCAACAGTTATCAACGCCAATAGCGGGGGCAAGGTTCTCTCAAACCCGCCATCGTCTCAGGGAATTAGGGGTCTGCTAGAATTGTACATTGGTTTGTGTTAATATGAGATACTCAACAATAGGAACCAGATCAGTTTTCCTTAAAAGAAACCGCAAAAAAATCTTTTCTTCTGTGTGACTAGCTTAGGGCATGTTTGGTATTATAAAGGAGTAGTTGTTGAGCTCTTACAATTGACAGCGTCTTGAGAGGGGGTAGTTCCTATCTGATGGGGTCTCTATCTAGACGACGCTAACCCACTGGGGAGCGAGCTTAAGGGGCGGGGTCCTCGTCATAAACTAGCGCATGGAAGAGATACGTCTGTACGGTCGACCCAAAACAGAAACAGTTGATAATAGCACGCGTAACAGTATAAGGCTGACAATTGAAATAAGGGGGTCCTAACATGCAATCAGTGGTTTGTCATTAACTTGGGCAACATTTTATCATAAATTACGGTTTACCCTTAAACATGTCATGAAACTTCTCTAGGTTACTCTCGCTTGTCAATGCATACAGGTCAGAGGCCTAACTGTGTTAGGTATATTCGTTTAATGCAAGGAAAGGTCGAACATAGTATAGTCCATGTAAATTTTGTCATTTTCCGTTTATATATTAAATGTGAACGCTTTCCTTACATCATGGTTACTGCATTCATGCTCAAACATGTAGACTGGTCACTTGTTATTAGGAACTTTGCGCAGGGGGAGAGGGGGAAATGAGGGAGAAGGAGAAAGGAGAAAGGAGAGAGTGGGTAGAGGGAGGAGAAAGGAGGGAGGATGGAGAAATAGAGTGAAGGAGTGAGGAGGGAAAAGTGAGGGAGAAATTGGAGAGTAAAAGAAGGAGGGGGAGAGGGAGAAAGAGAGGGGGGATTAATGGGAGAGGGAGGGGGAGAAGGGTTTCTTGGTTTTCAACAAGTTGACAGAAACTAAACGATCGAAAACGAAAGAGAGGAAAGAGGAAGACATTTTTAAAACAATATACACGGCAAAAGAAAGTTAGTTCATTTAAAAGATTGAAATTGACATTAAAGTGATGTAATGATTTAACAATAGATAAGATAAATATGCAAATGAATGGCAAGTTAAACACTTAGCTTTAGAAGTTGGGATGTATCGGGAAACATAAAGACGAGACAATAAAAATGAAGAGAGAATTTATATTAGTTAATGAGAGTCGAGAGACGCATTGAAATGACAGACAGATTTATTGAAATTGATACTCAGATCAGAAACACAGCGAGGTACGAGTGATAGATTCTATCTTATCGCAATGTTGTATTTATCTTTAGGCTTACAGTTTGCAGAACTTCTGCTGACCGTCAAAACATGCGTGTACAGTTATAATATCATTAAAAGACGACATAAATTTAATTCCAGCTTAAAATCTTTAAATAAGATTATTAGAATCAACATAAGTGATATAGTACTTGTATCCGGGTTCCAACTCAATCCAGCCAATATTTCTTTTTTTGGGGGGGGAGCTCTCCTGAACGACGTCAATCAGGGGTAGATGACAATGGCTTCATCCAATAGGGTTCGAATCTCAGATTTCACGTTATTAAAAAAATAATTATTGAAAATTTCAATATCTGGAATACAGTCCGATATTTATATAAGAATATATTTTTCTTTGCCGATTTCGTTCGAATTTGGGATGTTTTAATATCCACATATTTAAATTGATTTTTAAGTGCAAAAGTTCAAATCTCGAATATGACTTAATAGAAATTTGAACCTATATGATTTTATCCATCATTGTGAGATATCATTGATTTTCTTTCAAGTCTTGAATTAAATATGGTCCTCATTTTATTTCATTAATCATTTCCTAAATCCTAAAAACTAACAGCATATTGGCATAAATACAGACCATGTCCAAACTGTGCTAAACGAACACTGTTCAAACTAACTTGCTTTAGATGAGAACAAAGGTAAAACAATATATATTGGTATAAAAGTGCGATTTGTTGAATCTTGTAAGTCACTTAATTATCCATGCATGAAATTTATTTCGTTTTTTCCCCTGTAGATTCTTTTAAATGTTCACTAAAAAAATATTTTAATAAAATTACCCGTCTTTGCATCCTTTTTTTCCTAATTAAAACATGTTTCTATCGTTGAACTCTGAATAAATGATGGTTCCATAAAACATCAGAAACCTTCAGAAACCTATCGGAATTTCAATCAGTTAAAATTGAAATACTGTCAATTTTTGTTTATCTGACACCAATAAAACTGCTACAAATTTATAATGACTCTGTCGAATCTCACGATAAGGAAAGGCTTCATTTATCAACCCCTATACAAAAACAAGGCTTTATAAAAAGTACACGTTGAACTCCCGTATAATTTAAAGAAGCTTTTTTGGTCATATGGACTTCCTCTTAAAAACAGGTCTTTGCCTATAATTACAGATTGGGATATAAAATCTTCATATTGGACACTCCTTAAACTTACCGAACCTTCATTGGCAACAGGTCTTTTGTCAACACCTAGAATTACAGATTGCGCTATAAAATCTTCAGATTGCTCACATCTACTATTAACATGGCGCTATCGCTGGCGCCATCTAGTGATCAAGGGAGGCGAGCAGATGAAATCGATGCAGGTAGAATCCCTTGATTCGTCGCTACCATAAAGCAGCAGCAGTAATCGGGGAACAATGGAATGAACGGCGTACAGGAATCTGTAATGAGTCCGCTGATGTGCAGATAAAGATTCACGGGGGTCACCGATAGGGGGCGCTGATCAAAGGGGCCGCACGCGACATGGCACGTGCGGTACGTCACGGGTCAATGAGCATAGTGATTGTGGTCAAATAGATGTCGTCGGAATTCGAAGGGATGTAGGGGAATGGGTTGATGTCTTATTGGAAACAATTGTGGTCACTTTTGGGTGGTATATAGGAGTGGGTGAAATGAAAATATTCAACACCATATATTCATGTTCTTTTGTGTCAGTTAGATTCTTAACTGAGCCATAAATTTTAACCACAAAAATAGAAAAATATCCTGTGTGATAATTATTTTACCGATACAACATTATAGTAAAATGAAGCAATGTGCAACAATGTATTTTTAAAACAAAGTTATATAGATTGTTACGTCGGTTGATTGTCACAATTATGGTACAATAGGCGATGTTTTAGAGCCTTCCCTCGGTTAATTGACAAACAAAATTTCGCACTGACATTTTTAGTCAATTTAGTCTGATTGATATTTATGACATAATGCACATCATGAAAAGCAAGGTTGTTTCGTTCTGTACTTTCATAATGTTCTTTTTTACGGGTTACTAGATTTACCGATGAAACATTAACATTGAAAGGAAAAACATATACATGTAGTTAAATTTGGCACAAACGACCTACTTGCGTCCCGCTGGCATATATCTTAAGATCGTTATCTATGGTCAACCCTTGATACTTATACGTGTTTAGGGAGTAGTCTATCTCAATACATACTTTTTGAAATTAATTGTCAATTTGATTTTTAAAAAAGGTCAAAAGTTTTGTTGTTTTTCTACATTGTTATTGGCATATATCTTAAGATCGTTATCTATGGTCATCTTTTGATACTTACGACGTGTTTTAGGGAGTTGTCTATCTCAATACATACTTTTGGAGAAAAAAAAATGTCAATTTGATTTTTAAAAAAGGTCAACATTTTTTTCTACAATGTTATTTTTTAAATATTATTTTGGATAATAATAAGGCGCACAACCATCCAATGCATGCCCTATGCGCTACCAACATTGTTACCAATGTCTAGCCTAAGCTGGCGCATCTGTCGCGAGAAGGTCACCACAAACACAAGTCCAGGTACCCATTGGCTGCTGGGTGAAAAGAGGCATTTCTTAAATAAAGTCACTGGCCAAGGTTGACACCAAAACTCTCTTAAAGAGACAGTCCTATTAGGGTGTTATTTTGGGAACAAAATTCAAGAGTACTTCCGTGTTTATACTTGAATATAGTTATAACAGTTTATTTCCCACTTATTTGCAAATATGTTAGTGTGAGTAACAAAACGTTGTTCTTGATTTAACAATTTGACAAATTAAAGAATGGATCACTGCGTCCTCTTGAATTTCGTTTCCACTAAAATACCCCGATAGGACTGTCCCTTTAATTCGTGTGTCCGGGACAGTGTTGGGGGAAGAGAATCACCCTGCAAAGCCCCTAAGTGTTCCATCTGATTTCTTGGCTTGTTCTCAATATCGCAATGACAATTGTGCATAGGATAGCATTTTAGTGTTTTGCTTATTCTCTGACATGCACGGTTAAAATATGTCGAGATTAAAATTGATATTTGCTCCACTGGTAACTCACAAATTGATAATTCATATGCATTTGTCAACAAGGTGTTGAACCTTTCCTATTTTAATTAAACGGGGACTACCTTTTAATCAAAGTCCCCTTTTGACGCCATTCTTAGTTTGAACAATGTATATGGTAAAAGTCTTGCGGCGGGGAGACATCAAAGCAACTAGACAAATATTGTATTTAGTTTCTAACAGTACGTCACCCGTCTATTCTGCCTCCCCAAGCAGCGTCCCCCCTTTTCCTCCCTCCCCTCTCACATTCACAGTGAAAGGTGTGAGGGGCATTGTTGTATGGGGAGGCGTTACACCCGAACTGAACACTGAGGGGCGAGGGGTGGCTACCCGTCATTGGGGTACGAGAAAGTTTGATGAGTTTTTGGCTTCTTGTTTGGGGAAGGGGGAGGCGTTAACTTAGAGGGGAATTGGCATACTTTTTACAGAAGGATTGTGGTGGAGGGGGTACTTTTTTTAGGAGTTGCTAGAGGGGGTAGGTTGTTTGCTTTCAGGGTGAGGGGGATAGTAGAAATGATTGTTGTCAGAAAGGTTGTGTAAGGTTTGGTCTGGGAACCATGCTTCCTCATGAAGTGTCGGGGATTTTACGATTTTACGATTTCTGGAGTAAATGAAACAAAAGGAAATTAGTTGAAGGAGAAAATAGAGTAATGGTACGAGATAAGGACACACACACACAAGTTCACAACACACTATATACAGAACAGCATACAGACATAGGGGTGTGCAAACAGACGTTCAAAGTGACAAACTGAGAAACTATAAAAAGTCACAGAAATAAAACCTGAACATGAACATAAGAGTAGGAAGTGGGGGGGGGGGGGGAGTCGGTTGTAGAACAAACGTCCATCCGTCCGTCTGTCTGTCTGTCTGTCTGTCCGTCCATTCACTCCAACATAGAGAACAAGAAATAGACTCAAAGAGCTAACACAGAGATGGAAAGAGAGAGATACATAGAGCGATGGAAAGAGAGAGATACAGATAGATGGAAAGAGAGAGATGGAAAGAGCGATATGGAAAGAGAGGGATAGATGGAAAGAGAGAGATACATAGAGATAGAAAGAGAGAGATACAGAGAGATGGAAAGAGAGAGATAAAGAGAGATGGAAATCGAGAGATATATAGAGATGAAAAGAGAGAGAGATCATAGAGATGGACAAAGAAAGATACATAAAGATGAGGAGAATGAAGTACCAGACATGACTGACAGACAAACGGACAGATGAGCAGACAGACAGAAAGAACGACAGACAGAGAGAAATGCAACCTCATATTAATAACAATGTAATAACGAATGCATAATGATCTCGAAAAAACGGATGACACTGTGGACAAAATGGGAATAATTACATTCAAAGGGACGGGGTGTTGAAACTGTTGTTTGATTTATATCTTGAAATAAGATTTTATGCATTAAACATTAAAGAGGGTAACGGGGCTTCTTCTCTGCACTGATTGGCTGATGTTCAGCTGTATGCAAATCAGGGGTTATCAATCTGACTCCGCTCACGTGATCGCCCAAGGGAAAGACTTTGAGTTGTGGCCCGTCTGCGTGACGTCACGGATTATAATTATGACATCCCTAAGCTTAAGAGAGGCTGTATTTTTTTATTAGCGTAAATGGTAAAAAGGGTTTCTTGTTCTAAGTAACATGACAATTTTGTATACCAATAGTATCTACAAATACAAAATTGTAAACCCTACAAAATACTTTTTTGATACATATAGTCATTGTATTATACCTCTGTGGTTGTTGGATTTTGTTGGTTAAAAATCAATTATGTCATGCTATTTAATTGATGAAAGTACTTTCCTTTTTTCAAAAGTATTCAATAATGTGTAAAAGAAATATTGAAACTATTCAGCATTGGAAAATCTAATAAACGAATCAAAATGTTGAAATATGAATTAAAATAAAGGTCTTAGTGGAAGAGTGTTTATTTTCAAAAGAGAAATATTATTAATTAATGTTTTTCATACAAGTAACTGCATAAATAAGATGTGTTTGATAACAGTTATTGACTGACACTTTACGATATATTGAGAACTAAATCTAATTATCACTTAATCTCAAAGGTAAACAGGAACGCATAAACCTTTTCACTGTGAAGTTTTAAAAAAGGGTTTAAAAACAAACTCCTCATAAACATCACATCCATACAGAACTTTGTATAATATTTCAATAATTATTTTACAAATCATATCCACTTTTTTAAGACAATTTGATAATTGCATATTTATGATATAGGTTATATTGTTAATAATGACTTGAACTCATCATGTTCATACAGTCTCAATAATTTATCTATTATGATAGTAATTCTAAAGAAGATGAACAATGATAATTGTAACTATGATTAAACATTTACTTCTTCCGTACTTGAAATTATATTAAAACTTGACAAAATAATACCTTTCTTATACCATCCATGACAAAGCTTACCCAAAGCGCTTTAATTTCTCCTTAATAACATCATGTATTAATTAGCAGCTTATCTTTATTAAATTTCATTTATTATACATCAGATTCTTATAATAAAAAGATTAACATTGCACGGAAAGAATTGTGTCTTTAATGATAGAGTTACCAGTGTATATAGCGTCATTCTGTGGGAGAAAGGTAACTCTACTTCAAGATCATGCTTTTAAAGGGGCAGTAGCACATTTTTTTATAATTTTATATTTTAAAATGTTCACTGATATTTGTAAGTTAATACTTAATGTACTATTTTGACACCATCAAAAATCTCAATACAGTAGCCAATCATCCATAGTCAGAGGACAAAGTATGAAGATTCACATAAAATCAACTGGCGGCCATTTTGTGTGAACACCTTTAATTCATTTTGTGTAAGAAAAGGGAATCGCATGGCTAAACTTACATTATATATTTGAATTATTACTGCTCCATTTAGTTTAAATACGTTGTCTTTCAAATGGAATCATTCATTTTCCTGACATCACCTTATATTTCCCCTAAAACGTGCTACTGCCCCTTTAATGTTATGTGCACTCTCTTAGGTTCACACTCGTTCATTCGAAGCCTCTTAATACTTTTCTAGGTTTAAAGGGGCAGTAGCACGTTTTATGACAAATACAAGGTGATGTCAGGAAAATGAAAATAATTGGTTCCAATTGAAAAACAATGTATTTTAACTAATTGAATCAGTAATGATCAAAAATATAGTGTAAAATTCAGCCATGCAATTTCTTTTTCTTGAAAGAATTAAAGATGTTCACACAAAAATGGCCGCTTATAGACTTTATGGGATTATTTATAATTTGATATCTGACTATGGATTTTGGTTTGTGTATTAAGATTTTTTTCACTATCAAAATAATACATTTAGCATTATAGTACAATTATCCGTAAAATGTTGAAAATATTATTTTTTTTAAACGTGCTACTGACCCTTTAAGGAAGTTAGCATATTTTTAAATCATACATGTATTTTAAAACATGTTTTGCAAACAAACCAAAATTCGTTTTTAAATGGTCGTTTACACTAGTGTCTATTAACCACAATCCGAATATGGGTACAATATAATTCAGTGAAACAAGTTTTCAGAACGGCATTTCCTTGACAACAGAAACTATGCTGAAATACCGACATTTCTCAAGTACAGCCACAAGTGAGAAACCAATTGCTAATAATGAGCATTCCTATACATAGAGAGTGTGGCCATAGCATGTTTGGGACGGGCCCTTCTGAAAAGGATACTCAAGAAGTGTTTTATGTCCATAGAACTTTCCCTACTAATACTGGTACCCAAAGAGATGCTTTGTCCAAGAAGAAATGCTCGTTAGCAATAACATGGGATTTCATGCTGCATGGGGTAATTAGGCCCGGATATCAATACTCCCAGTGTTAAATAGTCATGGACATAAAAGCCATGGTGTAGTCAATTGCTATAAATTTCTCTGATGTTTTGTTCCTTGATTCTGTCAGTATGTGTAGATCCGACATGGTTGTAGATGGCTTTTGTCCAAACTGTCCCGTGCTCTTGACTGAACGACCCGCGTCCTTCCATTCACGTGTAAACAGCGAGTCTAATTTGTGTCCACGTGGCGGGGGACCCTTGTGATATACGAGGGATAATCCACTCTAATCCCCCCTCCCCTAATCGCTTGTTGAGTCTGACCCTCCTCTGAACCCGGGATAACCCCTGCCTGATAATACCCCTCCTCCGATAGCGGTATTAACGCGTCAAACATCGACTTTTATCATTATTTTAGCTGTGAAGTTTGCCGGTATATTTCTTTAAAGACATTTTCTAGAGTTTCGTGGTCTCGTGGGTGTATTATGGTCCATCCCGAATAGAAAATGGCGTATCAAGAACGGGGGTTCCGTCCGTTTGTGCGTTCATCATTTCAGGTTAAAAGGGACATCTTTACTCAGAAGATATAAGATAGTACAACAAAATTTGCTGACAGTGTAATTACAAGGTATCGATTATTTTTATGGAGTTCAAAAATCAGAAGCATGGAACCATTTTTGATAGAGTTATCACCCTTGTTAGGTTCTTGGTCTCGGTGTGCAGGTTTTTTGAAAGAGAGCCGATTTTTCTCAAAAACTAATTTATTCAAGAGAAGATAACAAAAGTTGGTATGTGACTACAGGGTATGAATACCTTGATGGAGGTAAAATTCCAAAGAATGCAAGTATTTCTTTCGGTTTTATGGTCCCTTTCCATGTTTTAGGAAGGTGCAAGGGTGTCTTCAATATTTCTCAGAATCTATTTAAGAAAGGTTAACCATATCTCCTCCTCCTCCTTCCCGCGACCCTCTACTAGACCTTTCTAGACTCGATATCGGAGCGAAACGGGTTATATTGAGGCTAAGTTTACTTAGCCTGATTTTAACCATGCAATTATTATTAGATTATGGTCATTGTGTCGCGATATTTTACTCTTATTTACAGAATTATTGGGAGCTATAATGAAAAAGACTTGTGGATGTTTTAATGTGACGTCTATGTCTTCTTATATATTTTCTTCATCATTGTGCATTTTTGGTGTTAACGTTTAATTTTTGTTGGTAAATACGATTCTTTGAATTGAAAAGACTTTGGCGGTGGATGTTTATGACTGTCTTCTTATATATTCTCTTCATTATTATGCATTTTTTGGTGTTAAGGATTTTTTTTTTTGTAAAAACAATTTCTTTGAAATTTTGGATATTTTTATATAACAATGTTATATATATGCACACTCATCACCATGGGTCAACTCTGCAGGTATAGAATATGAGAAGTTTATGTTAATTATATTATAAATATCCAACTTCAAAATCAATATCAGGCAGTGTTATTTTTCTTGTTATGAAATTATTATTAATAGACCAAGGGGTAAACTGAATTATATTAGTTTTTAGAAGTGTGGAAAACCAACCAATGTTTTCAGATGTAAACTATGTAAATAGTAACACTCCCTAGTATATGGAATTATAACGTATATGAAAACCCACACGTGATTTGAAATCACGTTATCATGCTGTTTTCATCAGAATATTTGTCATTTTTTTATTAAATCAAATGTGGATAAGAATTTCATTATTGACAAAATACCTCCTCGTCGAACATAATTGATTTAAAATATGCAAAAGAATCACTCATCTAATCGACAGTCAAAGCTGGGTATAATGCCACCATTTGTCCTAGAAAAGATATGGCACTATATCCAGGTTGGCATTACACCCAGGTTAGGCATTTAGAAACATGTTGGCAAAAAAGCCACTTCTTTTGTAGTGATGAAGTTTGTCAATCAGTTTGAGGCAAGTAGAATGTCATCCAAGTAATGTATGTCTATTAACCAACATGCATTAAGTATCAATTGATTTGAGCAATGACAATTAACCTTAATTAGTTAAACAATATTCTAAACAGTGTGTTTTGATTGGAATTATAGTCAAGGAAAACTGACTTTTGTTCCAAAAAGCATTGGCAAATGGCACTATATCCAGTTTGGCATTATAACCAGTGAGATATAAGGGCAGGAAATCCGATCTGGTAAAACGTGGCATTACTTCTAGTTTGGCATTATAAGCAGGGTTTACTGTATACTTTTCATAACACGTGTTTGTCATATGTCTCACTCGCCCTATGTTACACGTGTTTGTCATATTTCTCATTGGTTGATAACACTTAAGAAACCTATCGGGAATTTCGTCTATTGTTTTGCAGGTCTCTTGTTTTCTGGTGATAACCCCCCCAAGAGGTTTGACATTGGGAAGCCAGGACATATTAATTATATGTAAGACCTACTCGGAGGCTTGAAGGTTTTGAATATTTCAAAGTTAAAGGTTTTTATATTTTAATGTATAACTCAAACCCAAAGTCGACAATCCTTTGGTGGTTTTCTACCCCCATCCCGCTTGCTCTGAATCGCAAGTATGCACTCTGACTACTAGTCTTACAAGCCAGACAGAAGCGTAGGCTGTTTAAAAAAATCTATTGATTGAGGTTCATATTTCAGTAATTTTTTGCGGGACCAAAGCATTTAGATATCAAATTGTACTCTGATTCCAATTTTTAAGTGCATACACACATTCATAATTGATTATAATTGGGTTACTCCTTTTTACTTGTGATATATTTTACGGATCCTAATACGGTATCAACCACATGACTTGTCTATTGTTATTTGTAAAATATTCGGAGAATGCTTTGCACGTGCATTTTGTGCTATGTCAATTACAAAGAGTCGGTTGAACACACTGCTTCTTTTGAAGGAAACTCATTTTATACGCTTTAAATTATGAATTAAATTCAGAAATTGTAAAGTAATTCAATCCAGTAAGAAATGTTAAAACAAGTTCGACAAACATAAATCCGTGACATTTGTTTGGGTGTATTGCCATTGTTTTTGATCAGTCTATGAATATGATTACAAATAGTACAGTAAGGACAAATGGTTGTTGGTTGTAAACTGATGTTTAATAATAATAATAATAATAATATGTGTACTTGTATTGCGCAAATGTCCATACACAAGCTTATGCTCAATGCGCAGTTCTACTCATAGCATTGTTTGAACAGCATTGTCTTCAGAGCTCTCTTAAAAGAGTCTAGAGATGGTCGTATTTTCAGTTCTGTCGGCAGATTGTTCCACAGGTAGGCGGCTCCATAGCTGAAAGACTTGTAGCCGTAAGTCTTAAGTCTCATTATAGGGATAACAAACAGATTCTGGTCAGTTGATCTCAGAGTTCGTTCAGGACAGTATTTGGTCAATAGATCCGTCAGGTATCCAGGTGCTATGCCATGAAAACACTGGTATGCCAAACACAAAACCTTGTACTCGATCCTTGCTTTCACAGGAAGCCAGTGCAGGGACTTCAGGATTGGCGTGATGTGACACATCTTTGGTACCTTGCACACCACTCGAGCTGCAGCATTTTGAACCTTTTGCATCTTTTTGAGCAATGATGATGGTAATCCATAGCACAACCCATTGCCATAGTCTAACTTTGACAGAACAAGTGATCTAACTAGAGCATTCGCTGCATCAGTTGTCAAGCATTTGCGTATGTTACTGATGTTCTTAAGATGGTAAAAGCTTGTTTTGTTGATGTTATTTACGTGGGTCTCCATGCTAAGTTCAGAGTCAAAATAAACTCCTAAGTTCCTGACACTTTCAGCAAGAGGAATAAGTGAATCGCCCACTGGAACTGACTCAATTCCTGTAAGCTTTCTCTGAGAGGACTTGCCAACCAGCAGTGCTTCGGTTTTGCTGTCGTTGAGTTTTAGAGTGTTTGACGTCATCCACTTTTTGACATCATGTGTACAGTTAGTTGTGCGTGTGATGACATTTTCGAACTCTTCAACACTGCTGGAGTCGATCAGCTGCGTGTCGTCGGCATAAGAGTGGTGGTTCATGAGGTGTTGGTCTATGACATCAGCAAGGTCGCACATGTACATAGTGAACAGTATTGGTCCGAGGACTGAACCTTGCGGGACTCCACATGATATTGCAACCTTGTCTGAAATGTTGCCGTTAATTATAACGGCTTGGCGTCTGTTCTTCAGATAGGATGTAAACCACAGAAGGGCTGTACCACAAATGCCGAAAAAGTGTTCAAGTTTCCAAAGCAGGTTTGTATGATCTATGGTGTCGAAAGCGGCAGATAAATCTAATAGGACAAGCAATGCCACATCACCTCTGTCCACAGAACACAACAAGTCATTCAATACTCTGACAAGCGCTGTTTCGGTTCCATGTCGCTCTCTGTAGGCGGACTGAAACTTTTCCATGAGATCATTTTGAGATAGGTGATCCGACAATCTAAGCTTGACTGCTTTCTCTAGCAACTTAGACAGGAACGATAAGTTGGATACAGGGCGATAGCTCTGCAATTCATTTTGATCACAGTCAGACTTCTTGATGAGTGGTCTCACTACAGCTCCTTTGTATCGTTCAGGCACATGTCCCGATTTCAGACTCATATTAACGATCTGAGTGATGACTTCAATGATGACATCAACATGATCCAACATTACCTTTGTTGGAATTGGGTCGATGTCACAAGTAGTGGGCTTACAGTCTGTGAGTAGCTTTTCGACTTCCCCAACTATAAAAGAATCCAGGGTCCTCAAAGTTTCGCCATCAAACGTATCAGTAGACAGTGAATTACTTGAATAATGGTACCTTAGTTAGTTAAAGCACTCGACCTCGGTTATGCTTGGGATTTCAAATCCTGAGAACAAAAAGCTTAGCAAGACATCAAAAAAGAAAGCTTCGCTTTCGGTCTTACTTTCCGCTCAGCTTTCTTTCCTCAGGTTTTGAAATCTCAAGCATAACCTCGCTCTCGTGTTTCAACCTTAACATAGTAACTTTAGTAGGCTTTTGAAGACATTACGTGTATGGACAATTCCCACTTGTGGATTAAACTATCTTCTATTTTATTTTTTTACAAAAACTTCCTAAGATATTCAAACTCGGAATTGGTTAGAGAGAACTTACATAATAACATGATAACCTTATGATTGATTTTTAAACACACCATGCAACCATTTGTCACCCACCTTTTTCTTTTTGCAATATATACACAGTTCCATATTAGCCATCTCTCATGATCCAATATCATGGAATCTACTTTAAGTTTGGGTTTCTTGTCTAATAAGAATTGGTACTCAATCGTTAACACAACCCATTTCAATAGTCTACTGTTTTGGCAAACTTGCCAAACATCCAAACCGTTTCATTGTGTTCTGGGTTCATCCCTTTGTTTTGAAAACTAACGTAACACCTTGCTCCGTAATGAAGTTTTTCATTTGGATTATTAATTATAAAATCTAATTGCAATATTGATTTTCTTTGTCATTTGAAAGTTTAAGAATCTTTCTGCATACGATAACAGTAGTAAATAGGTCTTTGCCATATCATGCACACGAAATGTAAATTGGTAACATTTAACCAAGACAAAGTAATGTAACGCATACGATTACAATTATACACTATTTTGTTGCTACATGGTGCTACAGGGTGCTACAGGGTGTCATTACAAAGCAAACCATTGGAATAGCATGGAATTCAACAAATGAACATACAGCATGCGATGCATAAGTACGAGTTCAATGTTCCGACTTAAGAAAATTAAATTGTATATAACAGGGTGTCATTAAAAAATCACACCAGTGGAATATCATTTCATTCATAAAATGGGCATAGACCATGCGATGCATAAGTACGAGTTCAATGTTCCGACTTAAGAAAATTAAGTTATACAAGTTATTGAGTTATATAACAGGGTGTCATTAAAAAATCACACCAGTGGAATATCATTTCATTCATAAAATGGGCATACGCAATGCGATGAATAAGTACAAGTTTAGTGTTCTAAAATTAGAAACTTAAGTTAATTTTTACAGGGTGTCATTACAAATCACACCGTTGGTATATCATTGCATTCAACAAATGGGCATACACCGTGCGATGAGTAAGTACGAGTTCAATGTTCCAACATCAGAATCTGAGTTGAAGGTACAGGGTGTCATTAAAACCCATACCATGGGAATTTGTCTGAATATTAAATAGACTCTAGATTAAACAATAAAGACGTATTGGGGTTTACACGTTTTCTTCTTCAAAAAAAACTTCGTTTGATTAATGTAGAATGAGTAATCAACTTTAAAAATATATGAGGCCGTGTTGGCAGCTGTAGTTTCTGGGAGATCGATAACGTAGACATCGAAAAGTGACGCACTTTAAACAACATGTAACCCCGAGGGGGTATACAATGCAGAAATGGATACAGAAAGATATCTTGAGATAACATCGATATTTTGTTTGTTCAAAAACATGCGCAAAATAGTCATTTAATGACTTTGAAAACAAACATCATATTTTCAGTCTGTAAAACTTATCTCAGCCAATCATAACCTGCCACATCACATCGCCCTTTCCCGCATGCGCAGTAAAGGCAATATCGTTCATCCGGTAGAATCCCTTTTCAGACTGTCAAATTGAGAAGCCTAAAATTTGCGCACTTTGAAGGGCGATATCTTTGTTATTAGAGGACCGATGAAAACGTTTTTTGGTGTTTTTTGAAGTTGACAATGTTTTCTGTACAAATTTACCAATTAACATGGGAAAAATAATGAGGTTTCTTGTTGTTTAAGAGTTGTTTTAAAATAACTGTTAAACAGACTCCTGCAGTGCGAGTGACAACAACATCATCATCTACACTGCCGATGTTTGCTTACAGTGTTTATAACAACTGTCATAGTCAAAGTCATGGATATCTTTTTACGAAAGGTCACGGCCTATATACATAAAAAAAAATATGGAATTATCCCTGTTATAAACTCTGCTATAAGAGCAGACTCATGACTCATGCTCATGCTCATGACGTCAGAAAGAAATAGGTTGCACCAGGCATCATATGAAACATATTCACCCCGATACATTTGTTTTTAATAACGTATACAATATAATAATCGTAGTTACCCTTTTGAGAGAAATTTCGTCCACATCTTTGAATAGAACTAAAATAAGGGCAAGATTGTTATAACACAGCAAGTCAAGACAACGTAATTTTAGATATTTTAAGTTTTATTTCTGATTTCTTCTTTTTGCCTTTTTCTCAAAGGTCATCAAAGAAAAAAATTTCTCTTTAACATAAGCATTATTTGTTCATTTTCGCCATAAAATGATTCATATATTCTAGTAAGATGATATTTTTTAAGTGATACATATTTCCGAAGTATGTAATATACAAACTAGCTACGAGGCAGATGGGATAAATGTCAATTTGAAGACAACCCGCGTGTGTGACACGTGCTGCTCGCGAGCTTAACTCTGCCTCGCGGCGAGGAGTTGTGGCGCCAAAACGAGGCGAGTATGTTTATGATATATAACATCCAGCGAGACCGAAAAGACAGGGTGTCAGTTGTAGTTTGTCTGGATAGCGACATGCTTGGTTGCACATCTTTATAGGTTGAGAATCGCTGGATTTATGCTAACATAAATCAATCTCCCAGTTTAGATCTATTGCTGACAGTATCTCGCAAATCGCTCTGGAATTACATATGAAAGAAAGCATTATTTGTATATATTTCACATTTCAGTTCTATGTACCTACGACTTATAGTTGTCGACGGTTGATAAACAAGCTGAAGTGGGTTGTTAAATGTAAACCCGTCTTCTATAGACATTTTTTATTTAGATACATCAGTATATTTCACGAACGGAAATAGGGGATTATTATGATAAAGTAGGGTGTATTATTAATAAGTTATCTATGTAACATTGGCATACTACTATTTTGAATGTATTGTGATGTATCATATCTCAAGAAATTAAGCATGATTTAAATACATAGGGTTTGAAAATGACAAATGGGTTGATAAACTAGAGGATGAAGATGAAATCGTTGAGTTTTTCATATTACATCATCAAAAGGCAGATATTCCAAAACGCTGACTTTGGTAAAAGGTAATTGAATTGGGCCGTTTGCGAATGTATTAAAGGGATAATATTCTAATTGGCTCTGAATGGCTTCACTTCTCATTGTTGTTACGTTTTAACTGAGTGTGTGTTCTTATTCATCAAATTGTCAAATAAAATCAGCAAAAAATATTACTCCCAGAAACACGTTTACTTTTGTTGTGTTATGATTATGCACTAACAATGTTTTAGGTAAAAAACTGGAATGTACCCTTGAATTTTGTTTCCTTAAAGGGGGTCTTCAACTTCTAATTTTTAACTTCTAGTGTTTTATTAGCGAGGCCCTCTCCGACCCTCTCGGGGTCTCGCTAATAAAACACTGGAAGTTAAAAAAATAAAGGCGGTCTCCAACTTCTAATTTTTAACGTCCAGTGTTTTATTAGCGAGGCCCTCTCCGACCCTCTCGGGGCCTCGCTAATAAAACACTGGAAGTTAAAAATTAGAAGTTGGAGACCACCTTTAAGAAACCCGATAGAACTGTCCCTTTCATTGCTAACCGCCTTTGGAGAGGTGTACTTGTTTTAACCCTAAACAGGCCTACGAAAGAAACAATCGAAACGCTTCGAAAAGCAGCGAAACGTACACATTAATGCACGACATAGCATCGTACAATAGCTATACACATCGAAAATTAACGAAACAGCAACATGATTAAAGCGACGATCAGCATTTTAAACGAGAGACAGCGCAAAATGAAAGACTCTAAAGACTCTTTCGTAGGCCTGTTTAGGGTTAAAACAAGTACACCTCTCCAAAGGCGCTTAGCAACGAAAAAGCAAAAAAAAATTAAAGTAGCATTCTTAAGTCTAGAAGATATTGGCAAGTCTAGATGCCTCAGCTTTAGGCCTGAAATTAAGTATTGTTCAGGGCTCCTTTTTATTTCTTTTTAAATAAAAAATCAAAATAATAATAAAATAAGTTAAAGAACTATTTTTTTCAGGGACTAAATGATAGTATATTGTTTATACCATGTGCATCAGTTTTTAATTATTGAATGCTTGTAATTGACCATATTTTCAGAGTTTTCATATTTCGATTAAAAACCTAAAAAACATCTGCTGATATTGTTAATCTCAACTTTAAGATTAGTGTTTTGAAAGCATGAGGTACCTACTGTTAATGTACAACCTGGGAGGTCGATACAGATGGTGTAGACATAATCCTTGTATCCAATTAAGAACTTAAAGGGGCAGTAGCACGTTTTAGGGGGAATATAAGGTGATTTCAGAAAATGGAAATATATGGTTCAAATTGAAAGACATTGTATTTAAACTAAATGAAGCAGTGATAAATCAAACATACAATGTTAAGTTCAGGCATGCGATTTTTTTTCTTACACAAAATGAATTAAAGGTGTTCACACAAAAATGGCAGCTGAACTCTATTTGAATCTTTATAGTTTGTTCTCTGACTATGGATGATTGGTTTGTTAAATGTTATTTTTGACTCTATTCAAATAATACATAAAGCATTAACATACAATTATCAGTGAAAAATTGAAAATATAAAATTTAAAAAAAGTGCTACTGCCCCTTTAACAGGCAAGGTTTAAAGGTTAGCTGAAACAAGGGTACAGGATTCCCGGGATGCTCCTAATTGGCATCACATTTACTACAGAACTAATTTCTGGATGAAAGAGCATATTTCCTTGAAAATATGGAATTTTACAATTTCCTGTGTGCTTTTATCATGAACGAGAAATATGTATCTGCACATTGATTACTCTCTGGTATTTAAGTTTACTGTCTTACGCTTTCGGGTATGTTTTTATCATGAATGAGAAATAGGTTTCAACATTGACGAAATTGGAACTCTCTTTAGATTTTAAGTTTACTGTCTTACGCTTATTAGGTATGCTTTTATCATGAATGAGAAATACATCTCTCTACATCAGATTATTTTCGATATTGGAACTCTCTTGGGATTTTAAGTTTACTGCCTTACGGTTTCTGGTCTGCTTTTATCATGAATAGGAAATACATCTCTCTACATTTCCGATTTTCGATATTGGAACTCTCTTTGGATTTTAAGAATGCCTTACGGTTTCTGGTCTGCTTTTAACGAAAAAGACGTCTCTCAAAATTTCTATATTGGAACTCTCTTGAGATATTAAGTTTATTGTCTTGCACTTTCAGGAATGTTTTTATCATGAATGAGAAATACGTTTTCAACATTAACGAAATTGGAACTCTCTTAGAATTTTTAGTTTAATGTCTTACACTTTCTGATATGCTTTTATCGTGAATGAAACCTCAACCAAGAGTCAACAGATCCGCAAAAGTGATGTGCAGAAGCATTCAAATTCGTGATGTATTTCATCATTTGTTTTTATGTTTATCCGATTGACCTTCCAAACCCCATTTACCAACACAATATAATGTTTCCATTCCAACATGATATCATTCTCGATAATCCAGAGGTAACGTTCCGATCGTTAGTGGAGATTTTATCGGAACGTTACCTCTGGCATGGATTATCGAGAATGACATGATATTAGGGACAACTATTTGGTCAAGGATACAATGTTCACATCAACAAATAGTTCTCGTTATTGTGCGTTTGGCAACTTCTTCATGTTTAAATTTTATATGAAACAAATACACAATTTTATCTATTTGCCAAGGTAACAATATCAACAAATATATACTAAAGAAACGAAAAATCCATTAGACCTTATTGTAAGCTTGGCGACAACTTCATCTTTGATTCGAAACAGAAAGGGGAAGGTCTCTTATTAGTACTGTAAGGGGAGACAACCGCGTAGATGAAACACAGGCTCGCTATATAGATGTTATCGATATATAAACAGCGATAAAAGGGAACAACTGGGAATCATTTCGGGGTGTTCGTATCTGACCGAGGACACGACAGGTAAATTGTCGCACCTGTCAGTACGAACGCTGGATGGGGATAATTAGATGACCCCCTAGAGTACACCACGGTGGTCATAGGATGAAGATGATGGACATCGCTTCGGACATCATAATACTGATGTCGGGGGAAATCACGATATGACTATATCAACATCAGATGAATGCTCTTGGATGGTATCTGAAACCATAGAGTTAGTTTCAGTGTCCAGAACTTCCCGACGCCAAGGACACAGAAACAATCTGCATCAGTCATGTGTCTATTAATACAAGTACATTGATTTAAACAGTATTTTATTTCCACAACAAGACAGTTATTCACAAAAATGAAATTTGACATATACAAATTGAATGGAAATAGGATCAACAAACAGGCAAAAGTAGCCTATATAAATGCTTCTCCTGAGAAACACTTACAGAACAATAATGTGACTACATTTATGGAAAAAACAAGAAAATGTAAGTAAGCTTGTAATAACACGATAAATTAAAATTTGCATTTTGGAACAAGAACATTCGTCGACAGACCGTCATGAATGAATGATTGAATGAATAAATGAATGAATGAATGAATGAATGAATGAATGAATGAATATTTGTTTTACTATAACGCCGTCCGGAAAGCGAGGTTTCCGGTTTTTCGAGGTCCGAAAAAACGAGGTTCGACTGTACATGACATTTTATCATACTTAGAAACAAGGAATTTCACTTTGATACTTTAAATTCAAATAAAAACTCGATATTTAACCGATATAATCACAAAATCGCAATTATCAAATGACAATTCCAGTTTATGGCAAACAGAACTAGGACGTCAGTTTCAATGGTCATATGGTGAGGACAAATCATCTATATTAATTATAGTTCCAGGCCAAAAACGAAATAAGACAATAAACACTTAAAACTTAATTGATACCAAAGGACAAGATGCAAAATTAGATCAAGTTAATGAACGCTTTTGTTTAATAATGCCCATTTCTGACTTAATCGCTGACCCGAACCAAGGGACAAGTGTGTTGTGGTCTAAATTGAAGGAGTTTGCATTACGATGAATGAATGAATGAATGAATGAATATTTGTTTTACTATAACGCCGTCCGGAAAGCGAGGTTTCCGGTTTTTCGAGGTCCGAAAAAACGAGGTTCGACTGTACATGACATTTTATCATACTTAGAAACAAGGAATTTCACTTTGATACTTTAAATTCAAATAAAAACTCGATATTTAACCGATATAATCACAAAATCGCAATTATCAAATGACAATTCCAGTTTATGGCAAACAGAACTAGGACGTCAGTTTCAATGGTCATATGGTGAGGACAAATCATCTATATTAATTATAGTTCCAGGCCAAAAACGAAATAAGACAATAAACACTTAAAACTTAATTGATACCAAAGGACAAGATGCAAAATTAGATCAAGTTAATGAACGCTTTTGTTTAATAATGCCCATTTCTGACTTAATCGCTGACCCGAACCAAGGGACAAGTGTGTTGTGGTCTAAATTGAAGGAGTTTGCATTACGATACCAAAATCTTTGCGGTTTAAATAAATTGACCCTCTTTATTCTCTCATATATATAAGAGTATAAAAGAAAATAAAAAAATACATATAATACATGTAAATTTTTCATAAAACACTTTGGGTGACCTTCATCGCTTTGTGTCCGAATGACCGGGCCACGCCTGTCTTATAAACCTACCTGATCATGTAACTTGTTTGTGGTCACTAAAAGTATTAATGGTGTTAGTTTGGACTGATTGTGAAGATGACAGGTAGATACCCACGCCGTGTCAAGCTTTGACCATCGAAATGGACACCATATCAATATCCAGCCTAAGAGCTATAGTGGTCAAGAAGATGCAAGATTGTAACATAAAATGTAAGAGTTCAGATTGTATTGCACGCCGTGTCAAAATATAAAAAAACACTTGCGTATTGTTCATTTATATCAGGTATATCAGCTTTTTGTTTCATAAGGAAACTAGCGAGTGCATCAACTGAATTGTCCATATTGAAGCCATAAAGAAGATGTAAAATTGTAACATAAAGTGTAAGAGTTCAGATTGTCGCCGCATCAAGGCTCAGAACGAAAGGACACTGACGTAGTAGGCCTAGAAAAAAGTAATTTGTTTCTGGTTTCCGACCGTGTGAGCTTCAAACCCCCACATCAAGCCTTTTTTCAGATATTTACATGGAAGAAAAATGGATATGTAATCCCGTGACCTAAAACAAAACATTGAAACGTGAACTGTTAAAGTCTGACTCGTGTAGGCCTTCAAAGACGATAAATTACTTTTGATTTTTCATTCAATAATTTTAAAAAATGGCAATAAAAAAAGCCGCGTCATAGCATCATTTTTGCATGTAAGCAAAGAAATGTTTATATTTTTAGGCCTTATCTAATAGTTTTTATTGATATAGCTGTTTTTATGAGAGACCTAGCAAGTCTTTCAACTAAAATTGTCATATTGGCCGAAAGCGATAAAGAAGAGGTTAAAATGTAACATAAAATGTAAGAGTTCAGATTTTATTTCACGCAGCGTCAGGGCTCAGAAAAAAGGGACAGTGGCGTATTATTTTTTTAAAATTTATATATATAATTAATACAATTGATAAATTAAAGTTGTTATCAATATAATAAACCTTGATAGAATTAATTTGATCATGCATTTTTTCTGTAACTTGGTTAAAAAAAGGGCCATTTTCACTATCCTATCTCGTCTAGGCGTGTTTTTCAAAAGCGCTAACAGATATAGCTTTGAAATCAAAAACCTAGTTCAGTTGGCTCTTAAAGACATGAAGTAACCCTGTTTCAGCCGTAACTATCACTCGTAGCTGAAACATGGATCTTATATGGTATCGTTTCTTTTGACCCTGTGTCTCAGCTTATTGGTTATGAGAGGTGACAAGCAAGTGTATCATTTAAAATTGTCATATTGGCCGGAAATATTCAAGAAGAGGTCAGATTGTAACATGAAATATAAACTAGAAACTCTACCAACCAAATCACAAGATAATTCAATACACGGTTGATTAATATGATAGTAACATGGCTACATAATATCTCCTGAAGCCAACTTACTTTGATTTAACATTTGGGAAATGTTATCTTTTCATGTTTGCGAAAATCACGCATTTTCTTTTCTTATGCCTCTGAATACGCGCAAGAAGTATTTCCTTTCCATTTAGAGAATACACCAGGTGCGGTGCGGTGCGGTGCGGTGCGATGCGGCGATTGAGATAGGAAGGCCTCATAGTTTGACGTCATTAAAGACCCATGTTCAGAGTTCAATCTTTTTAAAAGTAATTGTACTGTTTTCCTTGTATTTTTGCAAAATGTTGAGACCAATCTAGGGAAAATCGAACCAAAATTCATAAATTATGAGATAATTTACCAAAATGACCAAAACGGCAGCAGACATGAAGGCGAATCAAGTGTGGCCATCTCACAACTTCCGGTTTCTAAATACACGCTTGAAAACCGTCTTTGTCGAGCATGACTAGATTGTATTTTACTTTTCTCCGAATTAGGTATTCGTTGCTGCCAAAGTTGATACCCATCGAACGCAATTACGGTACTAGAGACACAGTGTAAATACTACACGCATCATGATTACGTCACCGAAAACGGGTTCGCTAATGACCAAAACGGCAGCAGACATGAAGGCGAATCAAGTGTGGCCATCTCACAACTTCCGGTTTCTAAATACACGCTTGAAAACCGTCTTTGTCGAGCATGACTAGATTGTATTTTACTTTTCTCCGAATAAGGTATTCGTTGCTGCCAAAGTTGATACCCATCGAACGCAATTACGGTACTAGAGACACAGTGTAAATTCTACACGCATCATGATTACGTCACCGAAAACGGGTTCGCTAAATGCTATGGCCTTTTTACAGGGGTACTGTTCTTTGGGTGTCGAAATAAGTATGATATTGTTGATTAAAATGGGTCACTTCTGAAACTGGTAAAAACAATTACAGTTATTAACATAAATGATTAGCCTATATACGCATGCATGACGTCCATGGTTGAGACCCCTGCTTAGTTGACTCAACCAATGACGTCTGTTGAGCGGAATTGTCAAACTATAGAAGCCCACTGAACCCCACGTGGTATTATATTGATAAAGATAAAAGATACAACATACCAAGGCAAAGATTATTTCAGAAAAAATAACCAACATGTGTAGAAAAAAGTACGAAACGACATTTCAAGTTTAGGTTCAGATCGTTCCCACAAAAAAGATTATTTGCACGAAAATGAACAAAAAAAGCTTATAACGTGCTCTACAGTTAAAACTGTGAAAATATCGTCTAAAAATGAGAAATTAACCAAATCAATCTGAAGCACAAAGTACACAACACAGTTTGTTTCGATTTATTCAATATTTGATAAATTTAATTATTTCACGGTCAAAATAACATTGGTTTCTGAATTACAATATGTTCGACGTTCACTGTAGAGTTTTAATAAAACATTGATAAGGCGGCTCTTTAACTGTACCAGCTCTAGTAAAAGGGACAGTTTGACCGAGGTATTTGGGTCGATATCTTTAGAATATATTTGTCTGGGAATCATCTACTGACTAACACAATGTGTTTGAATCATAACTGAAATATGAAGCTCTTTCACTATATATTTGTTCGAAAATGAATTATTGTCGTAACATGTCATATACTTCAATATGTTTGTATATTCAAAATATTACATTTAGCATTAACGTACCATTATCAGTGAAAATTAAAAATATAAAATTTTCCAAAAACGTGCTACTGCCCCTTTAAAGGGGCAGTAGCACGTTTTTTTATAATTTTATATTTAAAATTTTTCCCTGATAATTGTAAGTTAATGCTAAATGTATTATTTTGACAGTGTTAAAAATCTCATTACACAAGCCTATCATCCACAGTCAGAGGACAAAGTATGCACTCACATAAAATCCATTGGCGGCCATTTTGTGTGAACACCTTTAATTCATTTTGTGTAATAAAAAGGAATGGCATGGCTAAAGTTTACGTTATATATTTTAATTATTTCTGCTTCATTTAGTTTAAATACATTGTCTTTCAATTGGAACCATTAATTTTTACTTACTTAATCACCTTATATTCCCCCTAAAAACGTGCTACTGCCCCTTTAATGTCCTGGATAAGAATAAGCTGGATAAGACTAAGCTCCTCGAAGCTTGTTGACAGATTCCTTCATGTAGCATCTCACCAATAAATAGGTTTAAATCAAAAAGGGATATTAAAGTGAAGAAAGAAAAGAAATGAATATTGATACCAAAAGAATTACTCAGGTGGCGCTCTCGAATGATTTCATTCTGTAACATTTTTCTTATGATTTCATTCTTTACCATTTTTCTTACGATTTCATTCTTTACCATTTTTCTTACGATTTCATTCTTTACCATTTTTCTTATGATTTCATTCTTTCACATTTTTCTTATCATTCTTTAACATGTTTCTTATGATTTCATTCTTTCACATTTTTCTTATCATTCTTTAAACATTTTTCTTATGATTTCATTCTTTAACATTTTTCTCATCATTCTTTAACATTTTTCTTATGATTTCATTCTTTAACATTTTTCTTACGATTTCATTCTTTAACATTTTTTTCTTATGATTTCATTCTTTAAAATTTGTCTTATGATTTCATTCTTTAACATTTTTCTTATCATTCTTTAACATTTTTCTTATGATTTCATTCTTTAACACTTTTCTTATGATTTCATTCTTTAAAATTTTTCTTACGATCTCATTCTTTACATTTTTTTCTTATGATTTTATTCTTTAAATTTTTTCTTATGATTTCATCATTAAGTCGTTTTGCTCAAATTCATTCGAGCTGCACTCGTGGGAAGCACCTAATGTATAGTGTATAACCTAAAGACGCCACCGCATAAAATCACCGCTAATTATTACAAACATAACGAGCAAATTTAAAATAAATCAGCGAGGTTTCATAGTTTGGTTGTCTTCAATGAAGTAGCGAAGGCCGTTAATGTTGTAAGGGACGCGTGACTATACGACTTAAATGCAAAACTATCTTTCATCTTTACTCAAGCTCGGGCAAAGTTTTGTGTGAAAATTTAAACCGGAGTCATAAATGCAGAGATAAATTATACATGGCGTATAAATATCCTCTTTTTGCACTTCAATGGCCGTACTTCGTTTCACGCTTTAGCATAACACTTGTGAACAGTCACTGACAATAATTGTTGTGTTTAAGTGTATTTTTATATTTTTTTCTTTCATTTTATACAGACCCTCAAGAAAAGGCTCAAAGATTGAACTGTAAATCTAAACTTGATTTGCATCATGTCAAACTCCAATTTACAGAATGAAAGGGAAATAGTATTTAATTGTGCCGGCACTGCGATATTCTATAATACAGCCCGCCTTTTCTGTCACTCATACCTTTCCCCATAATACATCGCGACTGTCTGTGAGCTTAAAATCTGACTAGCATTCGCCTTAGGAGACCTTTGCCAGTTTGTAATTCTAACACCCTTCCTCGCTTCTGTTAAAGCTTTCAAACTTGTTTTAGAAATTCTTTAGAAAGTGCCCAATAAAGAACCACAGAGGCACGGTCTCCTCATTAACATAGCGATTTAACAAGCGCACGCGTATAGACAGATAGAGAGTTATATTTGGGCATCCCGCTGGTTTTGAAGTCTTACCCTGCTCAAGGGACCCAAATTGGGGTAACGAAATGGCGTCATCATGGAAAGCAAATAGACAACAAGTAAAGAAATCATTGCCGGATTACGAGTGGACATTTTGACAAAGTGAATCCATTATAAAACAGGTTCCTTTAGGCGAAACTTCACCTCTGTTTAAATACGGGTCTTTTAAATTCGCTGTCCTTCCAACTGGCTGGCGCTTTAAGGGGGACAGATACAATGTTGCATATTGTCAGTAAACATATGTTGAATGAACGGAAAGTGATGTAAACTTGAAAAGTGTTTACTTTTACCAACTCGCGATGTCACCGATTTTTTTCTCATTTACGAAATGGCGTTGCTTCAACACGTGCATCCTATCCTTGACAACTGTTTGTTTTTCTAACGTCATGACGCGCCCTTTGAAGCTTGACGTTAATTAGTGCACGTGATGCACGTTATGCACGCGACTTAATAGAAATAACGTTGATTTGAATGACCCTTTGAATTATTAATCATATTTTTTGCTAATTGGGGTCATATTTGATTTGGATAGTATTATGTTTTTCGTTGGTAGCTGATTTCAAAACTAAACTCAAAAACGTTAATGATAAGCAAAGTCTTCGATTTTTATTTACCATTGAATTGATTTTACGTTTGAATCACTTCATATCCATCATAAATCAGTACGTTATGTTTATAAGGTTGACAGACTAAGTTTTCAAAGAGGAGATCTCTTTCTGTTCAAAGTTGCTGTAGAATAAACAAACAATTTAGAAAGAAGATCCACTCTAAAGCGTGTGGTGTCAAAACAGTGAGCTTACCGAAATTTGAACACGATTGAGATTTGTAATCAATATTTTCACAACTGTTGCAAAATCTATAACAGTAGCAAGGCTTTTCACTCTTAAAGCGCCGATGAATGGCTTCATTTTTCGCTGTCGTTTTCTCACTTAAATGTTGCAACTGGATTTTGTTATAGTCCTGCACTCATATCATATAAGTAGGAACAAAAATGCCCCAATGAATGTCATTTCCCGGGCACAACAAATATCCCCATGTCCCTTCCAAACATGATTAAAATGACGTCATCGCACATCTGCTGAATGAATTAAGATTTAGAATCGTTATTTCATTTATAGTTTAAATTAATATTGAGATAAACAGTGATTTGATTGTATCACAAGTAAGAGTTTTCATGACCTACGTTGGAAATAGTATAGACCTACTTTTGAGTTAAGTCCCACGTGGAAGATAATACCTAATTTTGAGATACTGAATTCTACGTAGAAGAATTCTTTTTATCGTGAAACTAATTCGCTTTAATTCATTAATAACATCATAGAGTATACTAACAAAAATTACCAACCTTTTTTTTAATATTCACAATTTCATTATGGAGTTAATTATGGTAGATATTTTTAATCAAAAAATTAAACGACAGGTATGATTGATATAAAGACTAAGAAAGAAACTGCATCAGCTTAAGTTAGTCTTGCAAAGATTCAGTAAAGAAATTACAGCTTATATAAGCAACGATATATGCATACACCAGTTGTCTGACAAATTTGTACATTGTTGTCAGGGTGTTATCAAAACGTAACTCACTATGACATATTTACGATTTATCTCATGATAGATATGACTTTTGAAATTTGCTTCAAAATTCAATTCTTAATTTGTCAAAAAAAACATTAATTCTTGAAGCTGAAGCTGTTCTATGACACATACCTGAACTCTCCGAACGATGTTTGAAGTTCTGTTTACCTGTGAGAAACTAACAGACACACATATGGTTTAGTTTATTGGGATTGTTCATACATCTATCATTTTTTATCTATATGTCTCACTATACATCACAAATGCTTATGAGACATTTCGTAACATTTTATTTGGATTTCACACATTTCGAAACAACTTATAAGCTATTAATCAATGAAACAACTCAACTATTCTGAAGTAAACTTTTCATTCATGATTCAACCACATTTCACACATAAAAAGGTTACAGGATGTTACGATCATAAAACTTTGGTTCAAACAACAAACTTGAAAGTGCCGGACTTAAAAATAGTGATAATAGTTATCTTTATAACTATATTACATACAGGGATACTTATACATAGCTGAAAACTACAACCAAAACCAAAGGTTAAACGTTGACTTAAATTGAAGAAACGATGTATATTTGATGCACGTGACGTTGGCTTAGCATATTTCGACTGCAACATTTTCTTTTATTTGAAAATTGAAATTTTAGTGATTGCCTTGGTGTGCAAAGTAAAGTTTGAACTGAAATCTATTCGGAAATCAAGATATCATCATAAAACCATCACTCAGGTATTCATGTCAATACAGATTGTTCATAATGAACACCTCGGCACATGATTTTTATTTGTCAATATGAGTTAGTATGAAAAATGAAGACTACCACAAGACAAAGTCAAAAGAGCTAATGCGAAATAACCTTTTCATCACCCTCAAATCAAATGTTTTAGGTTGCCTGCTCTGGATAAGGTACCAAAGTGGGAAAGACAAGTTACGTTTGAGAAATTGACTTGCGTTATTGACCGGTTTTCCGGGATTTATACAGATAATTTATTCAACCATGTCTTAATATTGTCATTTTACTGATCCAAGAGACATTCATTCTATAGTTTTCAGCAATAGCGAGTAATATATGGCCTAGAAAACAGCAAGTAAATAAAATTCTATTTCTGTTGATCAACAAATTTTTGAAATTAAAAATATCCGCCATATTGCTCCATCATATTGTGGCATATGTGACTCAAAAAACTCACCGCGTGTTATCAACAAAAACGTTCGTCTCAACGAAAAATAATAATTTACCGTAAAACATTTTACTGTGGAGTATGGTATTCACGAGTAAAATTTTCGAAATTTCGTTTTTCAGAATAAACGCTTTTAAAATTACAATATCAATTAATCATTAATGTCATCAACTTTTTATCATTTGGTCATCAAAGACATACTCTGAAGTAAACCGTTTGAAAAATTATGTTTTCATTTAACTCACGATCTTATATTGTTGCCCTAATCTTCTATTATACACCATGGGCGTGAGTTTACATAAATTATTATCTTTCTTTCAAATGTTTCTCTGGTTTATCAATCATATTTGTCATTTTACATTAACTAGCCGGTTGTCAAAATTGGTCAAGCATATGCACGTTCTCGTAGCCATTGGTCACTCCACACTGACGCTCACCTACAAAAGGACCTTGGATTTCACTTGACCAATGACATATGCGTTACTTGACCACAACAATGACCCTTTGACCATGATTGATAATCACTACAAGTATTATAAACCCCTTATCAAATTGAATTATTAGGTTCATGATTTAATGGCATTTTATAAATATAACGAATGAGTTTATCCTTGAATTCACGCTTCTTGGTATCTTGAGGGCGAAGGTCTGTTGACACCGACCCAAGAGTCAGGATATTGTTCTCTGATGAACATTCAAATGTCGGGCACGTGACGTTTTTAACTCTTCTGTTTAAATTTTGTCATATGGTCAGGCTTTAATATTCGCCTCTCAGTCGCAAAGTGATAAGGAATAGCAAAATATGAAAAAATGTTAAGTACCCGCCAGTATATATATGACGTCCGCAGTATTAGTGCAGGAGTACGACAGGGCTCCGTACTAGGCCCTTTATTATTTTGTACATACATCGATAACTTAGTTCTGAATCTCGATAGTTATATGTGTCTATTTGCTGATGGTACATCCCTTAATATTATTGTTGAAAATCCGTTTGATACATATACAAGCCAAAATGATGGCTTGGAAAAAATGTTTGTTGGACTAGAACATGGAATTTATTTTTTAATGCGAGCAAAACAGAAAAAGAAAATCTATTTTCGCGCATAAGACCACCAAGTAAACTTTCAGATTTTCATATGAATAATGTCATCACGAATGGGGTTTCTCATCATAAAAATCTTGGTTTGAATATTCAAAGTAAATGTAGCTGGAACACGACATTATCAAAAAAGTATCACCAATGATAAACTGTTTAATGTATATTAAATTTGGATTAACACGTAACTATTTATAAACAATATATTCTTCCCCTCTTTGACTATTGTTCTAATATCTGGGACAACTGCAGCAAAGAATTTGTTTCCTTAAAAAATTACAACCTGATGCCATGTGCACAATTGACTATGCTGTACGCGGCATTATATTTTGAAAACAATGTTTATCCATTGCATGAAAGGAGATGTTATCAAAAGCTAAGGTTGATACATAAATTTGTAAATATTGTTACCCTAGAGTATTTGCAAGAATAATACCCCAAAATGCACATCAGGGTAATTACTCTCTGAAACATTGGACATTCTTTGATAAAATTTTGCGATAGACAATATCAAAAATCAAAGTACATGCTCGCTTTAGACTCGGGTGTAGCGATTTGAATTCCCAAAACCTCGACAGACACATTTCTTCAGATGGGACCTGCCTTTAAGGTCATTCAATAGAAGAGAATGTTCTTTATTTTTTACATGTTCGTTGTATAAAGAATTATATATGTCATTTCCTGGTTTTTTATCAACATGGATTTGATATTTGATTTGAATATTTAATGGTAGTCGAAATGTTGACCCTGAAACTGAAAATTTGATCACTTCAGTTCATTGTTTCATAATATATTCAGTGCAATTCGATAAAAACTAAGAATTATTTTAAAAGTTCAACACTCATATTCCATGTAATAGTCAATAAGTAAACGTGTGCTACCAACAATAAGTTACTTTTACTGTTTATTTGTAATGACCTCTTGCATATTTTTATGTAACCATGTTTATGTTTGGAAGAGGGCATTGATATTAGCTTGTGCTTGTTTGCCAATTCCGTTTCATGTTTTTCATGAAATAAAATATGTTTAAATCAGTAGCAGTAGCAGTAGCAGTAACTTTAGCAGTAGTAGCAGTAATGGCAGTAACTGTAGCAGAAGTAGCATTAGTAGCAGTAGTAGCAGTAGCAGCAGTAGCAGTAGTAGCAGTAGTAGCAGTAGTAGCAGTAGTTGTAGTAGTAGTAGTAGTAGTAGTAGCTGTATAAGTAGCAGTAGCAGTAGCAGCAGTAGTAGTAGTAGCAGTTACTGTTTGCAGCAATAGCAGTATCTGTAACAGTAACTGTAGCAGTAGTAATAGTGGTAGTAGTAGCAGTAGCAGTAGCAGTAGCAGTAGCAGTAGCAGTAGCAGCAGAAGCTGTGGTAGTAGTAGCAGTGCCAGTAGCGGTAACTGTAGCAGTAGTAGTAGTAGTAGTAGTAGTAGCAGTACCTGTAGCAGTAGTAGTAGCAGTACCTGTAGCAGTAACTGTAGCAGTAGCTGTAGTAGTAATAGTAGTAGTAGTAGTAGTAGTCTCAGCAGAAGCAGTAGTGATAACTGTAGCAGTAGTAGCAGTAGCAGTATCCTTTCATGGGAGTAAAATAGGCATGTGTATAATCAATGTTCACATTTTGAGGGGATGGGGATACCAAACTCACAATTTTAAACATCTGCATGTACATTTGAATTTTATTACTTTTAAAGTGCACTTTCACAGCCCTGTGTAAAGTTTATCGTGTTGATAGCTACCTTGCATTGCATCTTACGTTTTGGGTACAAAACACACAAGTTTGAGCATCTAAATGTACATGTTAATTTTATTGCCCTTTAAAGTGCACAAGTAAGCCGAGTGTACAAATTATGGTTTATTTTTTTATTAATTCACAAAAGAAATAAAATCATACTTTTTTAATTCATATCAATATTTTCGTCGTTTTAATACCAATATAAATGCCTTTCACAGGCGTCACGAAAGAAGTAATTTATAATCTAAAAGAAAATCTTAAACGAAATCCAACCAATTGAGGATTGAACACAAATACATTGCACTCTAAGTGATATTGAAAGCTGCATCGTCTATGTGCAATCATAAATCAAACAAATTTGAATAAATTTGATTGATTAAATTCTGCCGGGGATAAAGCTCTTCAATCACTGTCTGTCTAGTCTGGGCTACCCCTCCCATCAACCCCCCCCCCCCTTCCTTACCCTTTGAGAAACACCGAATCCCCTGGATAAGATATTCATTACGACAAATTAACAAGCATGTATACAAAGCACTCTCCGTAAAGTGAGCATCGAAACTCGCCTATTAGGTTCCATCAACATGTCCCGATATCGATTTTCAAACCAAATAACAAGACGAGGAAATCTTTCTCTAGCCCTAGTCGTGAGGGGACACTTGTTGAAAAGCGGACCCTTGGAGGTCACGTGACAGCCACGAGCCATAGCAGCTGTATGGAAATGAAGAGGGTTTATCTCCCCCCCCCCCCCCCCCTATATCTTCCCTACCCCTCTCCCCCAAATTCAAAACTTTAGACAAGCAAAGCGTCCCCTTCACAGACAAGAGGTGCACCAGATTCTTGGTCCCCCTCCCTGAATAAAAGGGGCCCTGGTTTTCAGGGGGTTACTAAAGGGGCACTGATTTGGGGGACCAGACCACCCGCGTCCTATATTCAAGATAAAGTAACTTCAAACTACCTTACCTCTCCTGTTATTTCGCAAATCTTGAAAATATTGAAACGAAATTTGGTCGCAGGATTATGAAGTTGCACAGTTTAATTAATAATTATAAAACCCAGGATCTTATGTTTCGTTCTGATGCATTATATAAATCGTAAATAAGATGGTATTTAAAAATATGCATGAATGTAAGAGTTGGTTTTGTGTGTCAATAACATACATATTTTCAAAGAAACATACATGTGACATAAGTCTCATTTCTAATTAATATTAAATATCATATTTGATTTATCCTTTTTAAAGTGATATGGTGATATTCAGGTGTATCTCCTAAAAACATAAATGTTATCAATAATGCTATATTTCTTATAAAGGAAATCAAAATCTATACTAAAATGCATATGTTCGTTTATAATAAACATATTTAAAAGTTGAAATCTAACAAGTTTTAATACAAAACATTCAACAATCTCATCCCAAAGAGAAAATACATTGCATTGTTAGCAACCACATGTTCTCTCTAATTTACAACATTGCATGGTAAAGCAGAAAAACTGTACGGACGCTACCTCTGCACATAAGCAATTAATAACGCCCTACCTGGCAGGTGTAAATTAGTGTCGACGATGTTGTATTTGCAGGTGTAGGGAGTGCCGGGCTAGTTGATGTCACACTCTTACTGTTAAAGTGTCATGCACTCCCCTAGGCTTCATTAAGTTCTTTGTAATGATTTATATGAATTATGATAATCATAATATGTAACAGCCAATGAGAAATTCTAAGCGTGACCATACCTTATTGAGAACTAGTAGCGGACACATGTTACAAAAGTCTTATACACAGACGCTTGAGCATATAATTCACCCAATGAAAGCAAGTCTAGATCTGGGCTGTATAAAATAAGATTTTTACTAAAAAAAAATCAGAGACTAGATATAAGTCTAATGTTACAAGCATGGTTGTGATTCTGATCTTAAGGTTAATCTTTATGGTATCTGTAAATGTGATATTTTGGAGGAGTAACTATTTAGCATTTATATAGGCTTAATCTTTATGTTATCAGTTAAGAGCCCTTTCTGAATAGTTACTATTTGGCATTTACATAAGCTAAATCTTCATGTAATCAGCAAATATGACATTTTCAAGAGCGTATTTTGAAACCGAACTGTATCGTACGAATATAACTTTTATCTTTATATGATCAGCTGAATGCTTTTTAGCCGAGTTGCTGTAAAAAGTATGTTACAGTATCAGATCGTCTATTATATAGGTTACGGTTTGAATATTTTTGACACATGAAAGCTCATACATGTTGGTATCAAACTGATAAGGGTTATCAAAAATCTTACGTTAAAAGTTGCATTCGCTTTATGTAAGTTTATATTATTCAAAATCACTCATATTTCTACATGCTGGTTTTTTTTAAGAAGTTCAGCGTAACTAACCCATGTAAAGTTATCTATAATCTGCTGTAGCTTTTAAATCTGTCGACGTATTCTCTGCCAACATCGCCTAGATCTACCCAATGTGAACTTTGACCTCACGAGCCAGGCACGCGTTGCAGGCCGCCGCCTCCCCTCATTTGCTGCACACTTTGAGGTCACGTGACACCATCCGTGTACCTACACCCCTCATTCCCCAAACCGGTTTTCCTAGCTCGAGACCGCCACGCGACCGGTTATAAATAAATGTTTCGCCCAGTTAAATTCGGATAAAGCGTATCTGTTCCTTAGCGTACTCGTCGCTGTGTGGCGACTCACCAACCAATCTGACTGATTTATGAACAAAATGTTAAACAACTGGAATTTTTCCAGAGCTACAATAAACTTTTGACACATTCTGAAACTTATTTCCCACATTTAATGGTATAACTAGGTGGTCTTACTGTAAATGTGAATTCTTATAACAATAATGTGATAGGTGTATATGCTATCGTATTGGATGAACAATCGTATCAATATGTTACTTGACGCACACTGGTCATTAAGTTGCCTAATAATTTTTTTGGGGAAAATGAAGGAAATTACCTAATGGTCTTACCCATGTTAGGAAAATGCAGATGAGAGACAGGTTTAAGATGATGTACGTAACTAAGAGCAAAAAAGTGTCACAATTTAAAGGAGAGACTGGTATCTCGAGATGTGAGTGAAAACCTTGACCTTGCCATGACTTGACGGAGAGAGATAGAGGTATTGCTATGGTGTGAGGGAAAGAAAGATAGAGGTATTGATATGATGTGAGGGAAAGAGAGATAGAGGTATTGCTATGGTGTGAGGGAAAGAGAGATAGAGGAATTGCTATGGTGTGAGGGAAAGAGAGATAGAGGTATTGCTATGGTGTGAGGGAAAGAGACATAGAGGTATTGCTATGAAGTGAGGGAAAGAGAGATAGAGGTATTGCTATGGTGTGAGGGAAAGAGAGAGAGAGGTATTGCTATGGTGTGAGGGAAAGAGAGATAGAGGTATTGCTATTATGTGAGGGAGAGAGATAGAGGTATTGCTATGAAGTGAGGGAAAGAGTGATAGAGGTATTGCTATGGTGTGAGGGAAAGAGAGATAGAGGTATTGCTATTATGTGAGGGAGAGAGATAGAGGTATTGCTATGATGCGAGGGAGAGAAATAGAGGTATTGCTATGATGAGTGAGAGAGATAGAGGTACTGCTATGAAGTGAGAAAGAGAGATAGAGGTATTGCTATGGTGTGAGGGAAAGAGAGATAGAGGTATTGCTATGATGAGTGAGAGATAGAGGTACTGCTATTAAGTGAGAAAGAGAGATAGAGGTATTGCTATGGTGTGAGGGAAAGAGAGATAGAGGTATTGCTATGAAGTGAGGGAAAGAGAGATAGAGGTATTGCTATGGTGTGAGGGAAAGAGAGATAGAGATATTGCTATGAAGTGAGGGAAAGAGTAATAGAGGTATTGCTATGGTGTGAGGGAAAGAGAGAGAGAGGTATTGCTATGGTGTGAGGGAAAGAGAGATAGAGGTATTGCTATGAAGTGAGGGAAAGAGTGATAGAGGTATTGCTATGGTGTGAGGGAAAGAGAGATAGAGGTATTGCTATGATGTGAGGGAGAGAAATAGAGGTATTGCTATGATGAGTGAGAGAGATAGAGGTACTGCTATGAAGTGAGAAAGAGAGATAGAGACATTGCTATGATGTGGGGGAGAGAGATAAAGGTATTGCCATGGAGTGAGGGAGAGAGAGAGGTATTGCTATGATGTGAGGGAGAGAGAGAGGTATTGCTATGAAGTGAGGGAGAGAGAGAGGTATTGCTATGATGTGAGGGAGAGAGAGAGGTATTGCTATGAAGTGAGGGAGAGAGACAGAGGTAATGCTATGGTGTGATGAAGAGAGAGAGAGGTATCGCTATGAAGTGAAGGAGAGAGAGGTATTGCTATGAAGTGAGGGAGAGAGACAGAGGTAATGCTATGATGTGGGTAAGAGAGAGAGAGAGGCATTGCAATGATGTGAGGTAGAGAGATAGAGGTGTTGCTATGATATAAGAGAGATAGAGGCATTGCTATGAAGCGAGGGAGAGAGATAGAGGCATTGCTATGAAGCGAGGGAGAGATAGATATTGCTATGATATAAGGGAGAGAGGGGTATTGCTATGAAGTGAGGGAGAGAGATAGAGGCATTGCTATGAAGCGAGGGAGAGATAGATATTGCTATGATATAAGGGAGAGAGAGGTATTGCTATGAAGTGAGGGAGAGAGATAGAGGCATTGCTGTGAAGCGAGGGAGAGATAGATATTGCTATGATATAAGGGAGAGAGAGGTATTGCTATGAAGTGAGGGAGAGAGATAGAGGCATTGCTATGAAGCGAGGGAGAGATAGATATTGCTATGATATAAGGGAGAGAGAGGTATTGCTATGAAGTGAGGGAGAGAGATAGAGGCATTGCTATGAAGCGAGGGAGAGATAGATATTGCTATGATATAAGGGAGAGAGAGGTATTGCTATGAAGTGAGGGAGAGAGATAGAGGTATTGCTATGAAGCGAGGGAGAGATAGATATTGCTATGATATAAGGGAGAGAGAGGTATTGCTATGAAGTGAGGGAGAGAGATAGAGGCATTGCTATGAAGCGAGGGAGAGATAGATATTGCTATGATATAAGGGAGAGAGAGGTATTGCTATGAAGTGAGGGAGAGAGATAGAGGCATTGCTATGAAGCGAGGGAGAGATAGATATTGCTATGATATAAGGGAGAGAGAGGTATTGCTATGAAGTGAGGGAGAGAGATAGATAGGGTAATAAGAGACACCTAAGTCCTCTTTCTAGGTCACAATAGCGGATTGACCAGACAAGACATACAGACAATGACAACTCTTTTTTGATTTGAGATAGCAGGCATTTCATGATCAACATAACTCTGTATGCCCTGTATGCATGCTGCCTAAAAAATTATAAAGTGTTGATGAACGGTGTGGACCTATTTCCAAAACTCCATTTTTAGCAACCGTGTGCAACTACAATTTCTCTTTGATTAAATAACTCTTTCACAATAGTTGAGAGCAGTTATGCACCATTAACGTTAGATTTGGATATTAAACATCTTGCTAAAGGTAAAAAAAAAATCAGTTTTCAAGCCAATATTTTAAGTACTTTTTGGTTGATTTGACTGTTATAATATAACTCCTCTTTTTATCCTAAATTACATATTTATTGCAGCGTGTTCTTATGAAATTGTGCCTTTATGTTGCGTGCAATACAATATGGCTTCTGACGCCTTGTATAAAAAACCGCAACATTAAAGTATACAATCTGCAATTTATACTTTAAAGAGCTGCATTTTGATTAATGGGGTGTGAATTAGTTAACCACATAATGTTCACGTAATGTCCTCAATAGCTTTGATGTCCCATAAAGAGGTTGTGACGTGAATCAAAACTGAGGTTTAATATGATGTGTTTGGGGTTGGGGCGGGGTTGAGGGAGGGGGAGATATTTCAATGCATTTCAAATTTAAACATGGCGTAGGAATCGGAGTTTGCTGATGTTGTGATACATTTCCCCTGTTATGAAAAGTGTAAAAATTATATGAAATACATAAAATAAAAGATTGGTATGTAATTTTTTTGTTAAAACGATTGTTTGGGCCGGAAACGGGTATATAATTGATTATTTAAATGTGCAAAGAGAAAGCGATATATTTTCGACAGAAAGAAAATGCTTGATTGGTATTCTTTGAATTAGCAAGGAGAAAGAATTACGTGAGTGAGTTGGGTTTTCACTTGTTTTCAACACTCTTTTCAGGTATTGCTATGACGTGAGGAAGAGAGAGGTATATAATTGATTTTGTTAAAGGTTCAAAGGGAAGGTAAAGAAAGAAAATGCTTGATTAGAATTCGTTAAAACGACAAGGAGTAAGAATTACGTGAGTGAGTTGGGATTTAACGTGTTTTCAACAACATTTCAGTAACACGTAAATGTGGACCAAAAAAATGGATCTAAGGGTCAGGGAATATACGGAAAGAAAAGCAAAGTTAGAGAAAGACAACAGGTTTAAGAACTACTCAAATTGTGCTTAGCTTCTGTACGCCAGGAGTCGGAGATTCATGAATAGAGTTATATTTGACATCAGGTGGAAGGGTATATTTTAGTGGTTAGGATGCGGTCCTGAGATTTTATAAAGTATAAGGCTTTTAGGCATAGACCATCGTACTACGCAAAGCCTAAAACGCCAGGTACCGAACTGCCAGTTTTCATGAATCCTTGCTGTTGAGTTTTCTGTGCTGATATCAGCGCGCCTACAAGCGATTGTTAGCAACCTCCAGTTACTTTCTGATTTGACTATTGCTTTGTCTTATAGTAAGCTTGAGAGCAAGCACAGAAAACTCAAGGGTCGGCAGCAAGGCTTAAAACTGACATTTCGTAAACAGGCGTTTTAGGCTTTGCGTAGGAAGATGGGTATAGAAGGGAGCTAGAAGGGTTATTAAATTGGTAAACTTGGAAAGGATAAGTCGGAGAAACGTTTTAAACGAGCAACTTGGAAGATTGGGGTAGAACGCTTGAAGATGCTATATATAGGGAAGGATAAACTGATAGGCGAAAGAAAGTACACACTTGAGTTGAATTTATCTTTGTAATATTTTCAAATACATGTATTTCGAGTTTGTTATGTGTTCCCAAACAGATAAGAAAATGAGTTAAATCGTCGTTCAAGGAATACTTTAAGTGTTTTTGTTTTTGTTTTTTGGGAGGGGTTTTTTTTCAGAAAAAGAATTTGTATGTTAATAAATTGTTCCGAAATCAATGTTGATATAACCCAAATGTTCATCATCAAGGAAGATACTTACTATGTGAAAATCAATAAAAATGTCGACCTACACATATCGACAACTTTATAAACATGATAGCGGGCAAGATAGTGTAAAGTCTATTTTCTCCCTACCTAAAAAATTGATATTAAAACAAAACATTAACCAGACACCAATAATGTTATTCAAACTACTGCAATTATGTGTTATTGTAAACGTGTCATGACTAAATACATCACATGTCTCTTAGATATTAAGAAAATTTAAAGAAACTATGTACTTTCTTTTGCCTGGCGGTTTATATTGGTTCTATTTCAAAACGAAGAGGGTAAAACGTATGTGGTTGTTTAACTTGTTTATGTGTGTACTGGTAGGGGCAAGAATTTTTGTTTACATAAAATGCACAACAAAATGGTAAGTCGGAGAGCTTGAGGAGGTTGCTGGTGGTTTAATTTGAAGATCATAGAAGGGGGGTATTTTAAGGGGAGGAGTAAAAATTGTTACGTCTGTCAACATAATGGATTGGTCTGAAGCACTGGTCCGCGTTAAGAGGCGGTGAGGTAAGATTAGTTTGAAAATATGGCTACTGTTTGTATGAAAATGAGGTTGAAGTAAGGACTTAAGGGACATTTATTGAACATCTGCACGTGCAGGTTAAGCGTTATGGGTTTATTGTCGGTGAGCATCGTTTCAACTCGAGGGAGTAACACTCGGCTCGTAATCAGTTTTCATAGGCTCGTCCATCATTCAAAAACGGCCGTGTTCATTTCAACCTGGATTGGAGTCTGCATTGTGTTCGGTATCAAATGGCTGGATATTTACTCCTCTGCTTACTCTCATAAATGTGTTGTAATTATTTATGATTATGTGTATGCAAGTTGATATTACCCGTGTGTCAAAATCACTGTAGCGTCACCCAAACTGATCTGTCTTTCTTAACATGCTTAGTGTGCCCCTCTAAGTGTAATGTGGTTGTTAAGCAGGGATGTGTTTTACTTCCTATATTCTTTACGTTCTAGGATATCAATTTTGCCGTTAAAGAAATAGTCCCACTTGCAGGTCTTTCTTCGTTTGTTTCATGATTACGAAGCTTGTTTTTTCAGATAGTAAATTAAGAAAAGGATCCAAGGAATAGGAAACAAGGTTTCAGTCCTCGAGATTTTCTGGTTCCAGAGAAGGTGAAAGTAGGCCTTTAAAGGGGCAGTAGCACGTTTTTTTGACAATTTAATATTTAAAATTTTTCACTGATTATTCTTAGTTTATGCTAAATGTATTATTTTGACAGTGTCAAAAATCTCATTACACAAACCAATCATTCATAGTCAGAAGACAAAGTGTGAAGATTCACATTAAATCCATTGGCGGCCATTTTGTGTGAACACCTTTAACTCATATTATGTAAGAAAAAGAAATCGCATGGCTAAACTTTACGTTTTCTATTTGAATTTTTACTGCTTCATTTAGTTTAAATACCTTATCTTTCAATTGGAAGAATAATTTTCCTTTCCCTGACATCACCTTATATTCTCCCTGAAAACGTGCTACTGCCCCTTTAAGGCCTTGTTTGGGGTCACAGGGTTACCAAATCTACAAATTAGAATTCCCATTGATACAGACAACTTGTTTTGTTCAGTGCATTATTATACCCCCGACCAAAGGTCGAGAGTATATTGTAATACCAACGATTCCGTCCGTACGTCCGAGGACATTTTTTTTCCAACATATTACGGAAAAACTATTCATCGGATTCTTTTTAAGTTTTGAACATGTCTTCTACCCTACGTGGATGGATGCAGCACCAAATTGCAAACGATTTCGTTAATTTTTATAACTTTTTTTACATATTTCAATGTTTTAGATTTAGACTTTTCCAATATCAGAATTAGTCCGATCAATTAGAGGAAAACTATTTATCTGATCATTTTTAAATTTCGCATGTCTTCTAACATAAGAGGAGGTGCAGGCAGTGCCAATTTACAAGGGATTTTGTTGATTTTTTAATGTTTTACAAATTTTAATAATTTGTACTGGGCGAGTTTTAAATATTTGTTCACTTGGGTTTATTCCTGTTGATCGATGAATTATAGAACCGTTTTCTTCTTTAAAATAGTTCACAACGAACATTGAAAGATCTCATCGTTACCAATGCAATTAGTTTGCACTTTTTCAATGTTTATAACACTTGGAATAGCCCTTTATTTTTACCTGCCCGCACCTATATGTAAAATGAAGCAGTCGCTAAATACTTTTTTCAACTTAGAATTTTCTACGCAAAAATAGAGTTCTGTGGGAAAGAGACAAGATAGAAAATGACAGCAGCACATTTCAAATATATATAGCGTACGTAAACAGTAAATTAATTGTTTAATCGGACCGAATCTAGCAATCTAAATAAATTTAGATCATGCTGCAACAGTATTACCTAATATAAAACCTGTTGATCTAAATTTATTTAGATTGCGAATCTAGAGGACATTATGTATCATTTCGCGGGGCTTCGCCTTAGTCAATCTTCGGGTAGTTCATTGCCATTCAACATATGGAAATCTTTCTTTTCAGCCAATTAGAAACAATTATTTACCGAAGTCATGCTACAGTAGACTACATAATTATTATATTTTTCAGTTTCTCTGCTGTTAAGCCACAACACGTTTGTTTGTATGAATCCATGCCTCGACGGGAGTAGTTTATCACAAGTTTCTACAAACCACATGATTAATCCCTTATCCGCTCCTCGCTCTTAAATTTTCAAATTTAAGTGTTTACATGTACCGCGTGATAAACACTTTGAACAGCAACCATCCCAAAACTCTTCGTGGGCATTCAAATCGTCAGAAAACGACATACATATTCTCAGTCTTATTAAACTTTACCGTGTTCAGAAAATTCTATATCGGTGGTTTCCTCTCCTCACGGTCTGAGAGAATAGAACAAAAAGCTAGGCTCATTCACAAAATTGACAGAGTTATAACATGTTCACATGTACACATTTTCTAAAATTGAAAATGATATGTATGGTTTAAAATGAAATTAAAGCAACACGGACCTTCTTTTATTAAATTCGATTTATAAGAGGTTTTTCGTGTACTCTTTATCCGACAGATATTCATGAAATTTGTACAATTATCACATATGTCCATGTTTTGTACTTAGAACTTTTCCAATATCAGAATTAGTCCGATCAATTGGAGGAAAACTATTCATCTGATTCATTTGAAATTCCACATGTCTTCTAACATACAAGGAGGTGTAGGTAGTGCCAATTTAGAAGGGATTTTGTTGATTTTTTAATGTTTTACAGATTTCTATAATTTGTACTGGGCGAGTTTAAAATATTTGTTCACTCGGGTTTATTCCTGTTGATCGATGAACTGTTCTACATTGTAAGATCTCATCGTTACCAATGCAATTAGTTTGCATTATAAGTACACTTTTTCAATGTTTATAACACTTGGAATGCCCATTTATTTTTACCTGCCCGCACCTATATGTAAAATGAAGCAGTCGCTAAATACTTTCAACTCAGTTCTACGGAAAAACGCAAGATAGAAAATGACAGCAACACCTTTCAAAAATATAAAGCGCACGTATTTTTTTGTAGAAAACAGTTCAATTAATTGTTAAGTCGGACCGAATCTATAGAGGACATTATGTATCATTTCGCGGGGATTCGCCTTAGTTAATCTTCGGGTTGTTCATTGCCATTCAACATAGGAAAATATTTCTAATCAGTCAATCAGAATCAATTATTTAAGTCATGCTACAGTAGTGTTTAGACTACATAATTATTTTATTTTTCAGTTTCTCTGCTGTTAAGCCACAACACGTTTGTTTGTATGAATCCATGCCTCGACGGGAGTAGTTTATCACAAGTTTCTACAAACCACATGATTAAGCCCTTATCCGCTCCTCGCTCTTAAATTCTCAAATTTAAGTGTTTACATGTACCGCGTGATAAACACTTTGAAAAGCAACCATCCCAAAACTCTTTGTGGGCATTCAACACGTCAGAAAACGACATAGGACATTCCACGTATACTCAGGCTTATTAAAATTTACCGTGTTCAGAAAATTCTATTTCGGTGGTTTCCTCTCCTTACGGTCTGAGAGAATAGAACAAAAAGCAAGTCTCATTCACAAAATTGACAGATTTATAACAGGCTTACATGTAAAAAAATTCTAAATTTCATGTTTAAAATAAAATTAAAGGAACACGGACTTTATTTTATGAAATCCACCGTCGTGGTTAATAAGAATGAGATTATGATGCTGTAGAACTGGTTTTCAGGAGTTTCTTATTCCCACTTTCTGATTGCTTTAGTCTAGATCAGCTACGGTCATACTATTCGACTATCCCGAATGTTCACAGATCGTCGTGCAGAGGAAAGTCCCTCGATGGAACGAGTTTGTATCATAACTAGACTGTCCATATTATGTATACTGTGTAAACTATGACTGGACATACATTTATATTAAATATTCTGAACGTAGTTTTCGACTCGCATAATCCCCCAAAAAGACAATTGATGTATTGTTATGCCCTTAACAACATTAGGTAACATTGCATGAAATTAAGTCCATTCAGGCATTCACATTCTGCTTGTATAGTTTCCCCCAAGTGACAGTCTTTGGTTTCCTTCAAGTGACAGTCTTTGGTTTCATTCCACTGACAGTCTTTGGTTTCTTGCAACTGGCAATCTTTGCTTTCGTTCAACTGGCAGTTTTTGGTTTCTTGCAACTGGCAGTCTTTGGTTTCCCTCCACTGACAATCTTTGGTTTCTTCGAACAGTCAGTCTTTGGTTTCTTTCAACTGGCAGTCTTGGTTTCTTTCATCTTCAATATTGTGGAAGAAATTCCTGTCTCCTTGATCTTTTTTGCTAATTGTTTTTATTTGTTTTTAAAACAATCCAAATATTTCAATCACAAAATCACAGTAAGAAATACTTAGAAACGGTATTTTTCAACATTGTATTATGTACTTTTATCAATTGATAATTGAAGAAATGCTGATGGTAATAGACTAAATAATGGTAATGTTATCCCGTTAGTAATGGCTATGAATGAATATGCAAATATTGAGAATGTTTCTCAGAAAACACATTTAAATTGATTTGATGGGAAAACATGCTGTTTTATAGGGCTTGGTCTTATTTCATATTCATTCTTTTATTTAAAGTGTTAAGAAAAGGATATTAAACAAATTATGTCAAGAACCTTTCTCTTTAAATACAATTTTAATTCCAAAGTCATTAGCACATTAATGCCTTGAAGAAACTTAGAGTGGAAAAGAATTTCCAACTACAAACAAAAAACGAGACACCTTCCAAGGAATAGGAAACAAGGTTTCAGTCCTCGAGGTTTTCCAGAGAAGGTGAAAGTAGGCCTTTAAAGGGGCAGTAGCACGTTTTTTTTGACAATTTAATATTTAAAAATGTTCACTGATTATTGTTAGTTTATGCTAAATGTATTAATTTGACAGTGACAAAAATCTCATTACACAAACCAATCATTCATAGTCAGAAGACAAAGTGTGAAGATTCACATTAAATCCATTGGCGGCCATTTTGTGTGAACACCTTTAATTCATATTGTGTAAGAAAAAGAAATCGCATGGCTTAACTTTACGTTTTCTATTTGAATTTTTACTGCTACATTTAGTTTAAATACCTTCTCTTTCAATTGGAAGAATAATTTTCCTTTTCCTGACATCACCTTATATTCTCCCTGAAAACGTGCTACTGCCCCTTTAAGGCCTTGTTTGGGGTCACAGGGTTACCAAATCTACAAAATAGAATTCCCATTGATTCAGACAACTTGTTTTGTTCGGTGCATTATTATACCCCCGACCAATGGTCGAGAGTATATTGTAATACCAACGATTCCGTCCTTCCGTCCGATGACATTTTTGTCCGATCTACTACGGTAAAACTATTTATCGGATTCTTTTCAAATTTTGAACATGTCTTCTACCCTACGTTGAGGGATGCAGCACCAAATTGCAAACGATTTCGTTAATTTTTCTAACTTTTTTTACATATTTCAATGTTTTAGATTTAGAACTTGTTCAATATCAGAATTAGTCCGATCAATTGGAGGAAAACTATTCATCTGATTCATTTGATATTCCACATGTCTTCTAACATACAAGGAGGTGCAGGTAGTGCCAATTTAGAAGGGATTTTGTTGATCTTAATGTTTTACCGATTTCTATAATTTGTATTCGGCGAGTTTAAAATAATTGTTCTCTCGGGTTTATTCCTGTTGATCGATGAATTATAAGACTGTTTTACATTGTAAGATATCATCGTTACCAATGCAATTAGTTTGCATTATAAGTACACTTTTTCAATGTTTATAACACTTGGAATACCCCTTTATTTTTACCTGCCCGCACCTATATGTAAAATGAAGCAGTCGCTAAATACTTTCAACTCAGTTCTACGGAAAAACGCAAGATAGAAAATGACAGCAACACCTTTCAAAAATATAACGCGCACGTATTTTTGTAGAAAACAGTTCAATTAATTGTTAAGTCGGACCGAATGAGGACATTATGTATCATTTCGCGGGGATTCGCCTTAGTTAATCTTCGGGTAGTTCATTGCCATTCAACATAGGAAACTATTTCTAATCAGTCAATCAGAATCATTTGTTGACCGAAGTCATGCTACAGTAGTGTTTAGACTACATATTTATTATATTTTTCAGTTTCTCTGCTGTTAAGCCACAACACGTTTGTTTGTATGAATCCATGCCTCTACGGGAGGGGTTTATCACAAGTTTCTACAAACCACAAGATTAATCCCTTATCCGCTCCTCGCTCTTAAATTTTCAAAATTTAAGTGTTTACATGTACCGTGTGATAAACACTTTGAAAAGCAACCATCCCAAAACTCTTTGTGGGCATTCAACACGTCAGAAAACGACATAGGACATTCCACATATTCTCAGTCTTATTAAACTTTACCGTGTTCAGAAATTCTATTTCAGTGGTTTCCTCTCCTCACGGTCTGAGAGAATAGAACAAAAAGCAAGGCTGATTCACAAAATTGACAGAGTTAACATGTTTACATGTACAAATTTTCAAAATTTGAAAATGGTATATATGGCATTTCTTGTTTAAAATAAAAATAAAATAACACTGACCTTTTATGAAATTCAATTTATAAGTGTTTTTTCGTGTACTCTTCATCCGACAGATATTCATATAATTGGTAAAAACGTTCTATATAGTTATGTATAGTTATTGAAAGTGACCGGCAGAGTTTCTTGCAGGCATGTAAAGAAAGATTTGAAGACTCTCGCTGAGCAAACTTACCCTCTTGACACTAAGGACGTATTTAATTTGGAGAAGTCTAATTTTATGAATGTTCAAAAAAATCTTTTGCTGGGATATGAACACCATGGTAGTTTTCTCTCCTAACGGTCTGACGACAGCCCGTTTAGAAGCATGTTTGTTACTGGTAAGGTACGACAAAACCTATATTTATATATAGGAGAGGGTTTCATTAAGTTGGTATAACTTGTACCCAATCCCTTCTCGTGAATAAATATGTTTAAATCAAACCTATATTTTGGGACAAATCACGCCGTCGTGGTTAATAAGAATGAAATTGTGATGCTGTAGAACTAATGGTTTTCAGGAGTTTCTTGTTCCCAATTTCAGATTGCTTTAGATCAGCTGAGGTCATACTATGCGACTATCCCGAATGTTCACAGATCGTCGTGCAGAGGAAAATCCTTCGATGGAACGAGTTTTTATCATATCTAGACTGTTCATAATATGTATGCTGTATAAACTATGACTGGATATACATTTATATCAAATATTCCGAACGTAGTTTTCGACTCGCTTATTCCCCAAAAAAGACATTTGATGCAATGGAAGGTCCTTAACAAGACAAGGCAACATTGCATGAAATTAAGTCCATTCGCTTGCAAGCTTTTAAGGGTTTTCTTGCAAGTTACAAAATATAAATGTACTTTTAAAACTTACTTAAATATACATCTTGCTACATCAGCGGATATGTCTCCGCGTTAGGCTACAACCTATCCCCTGATATCCTGACGGGTGGTTACTCAGCGCTATTTATAGCCTTTCTGTTTTTAGTCAAACTATTTCGAACTCCATACACTGTTGTCTAGTGATGTCGCACGTGGAAATCTAAGAGCGCGCAATTTGGAGCTCAGAGGGAGCCTGCAATGAGAATCAGATTTGTTATCTAATAGCACTCCCATTGGTTAGTTTGAATCACGAGGTGAGCTCACGGAACGAAGCCAAGAAACCAGTTTGCCGCTATCGCTGAAAGGGTATCATTTGATTGGCTTGCTATATATATATAGCGATACGGCAGAATACTATAGGAGGATATCAGGGAATATCCGCTGATGTAGCAGGATGTTAAATATAATGGCTCAAAATACACTCAAGGGTTTGACAAGCCAGGCACAATGTTCTACCAAGTTCAGCATATGGTTTACAGTGACAGTCTGCTTGCATAGTTTCCCTCAATTGACGGTCTTTAGTTTCTTTCAACTGCCAATTTTGAGTTTCTTTCAACTTGCAGTCAAAGGTAGTCTTTGGTTTCTTTCAACTGACAGTCTTTGATTTCTTTCAACTGCCAGTCTTTGGTTTCTTTTAACTGCCAGTCTTTGGTTTCTTTCAACTGCCAGTCTTTGGTTTCTTTCAACTGCCAGTCTTTGGTTTCTTTCAACTGCCAGTCTTTGATTTTTTTCAACTGTCAGTCTTTGGTTTCTTTTAACTGCCAGTCTTTAGTTTCTTTCAACTGCCAGTCTTTGGTTTCTTTCAACTGCCAGTCTTTAGTTTCTTTTAACTAGCAGTCTTTGGTTTCTTTCAACTGCCAGTCTTTGGGTTTTTTCAACTGGCAGTCTTTGGTTTCTTTTAACTGCCAGTCTTTGGTTTCTTTCAACTGCTAGTCTTTGGTTTCATTCAAGTGACAGTCTTTGGTTACTTTCAACAAGCAGTCTTTGGTTTCCCACAACTGGCAGTCTTTGGTGTATTTCAACTGTCAGTCTTTGGTTTCTTCGAACAGGTAGCTTTCGTTCAATTGGAAGTTTTTGGTTTCGTTCAACTGGCAGTCTTTGGTTTCTTTCAACTGTCAGTCTTTGATTTCTTTCAACTGTCAGTCTTTGGTGTCTTCGAACAGGCAGTCATTGCTTTCAACTGGAAGTTTTTGGTTTCTCTCAACTGGCAGTCTTTGGTGTATTTAAACTGGCAGTCTTGGTTTCTTTCATCTTCAATATTGTGGAAGAAATTCCTGTCTCCTTAATTTTTTTGCTAATTGTTTTTATTTGTTTTAAAAATAATCCAAATATTTCAATCACAAGATCACAGTAAGAAATACTAAAACGGTATTTTTCAACATTGTATTATGTACTTTTATCAATTGATAATTGAAGAAATGCTGATGGTGATAGACTATATAATGGTAATGATATCCCGTTAGTAATGGCTATGAATGAATATGCAAATATTGGGAATGTTTCTCAGAAAACACATTTAAATTGATTTGATGGGAAAACATGCTGTTTTATAGAGCTACGTCTTATTTAATATTCATTCTTTTATTCAAAGTGTTAAGAAAAGGATATTAAACAAATTATGTCAAGAACCTTTCTCTTTAAATACAATTTTAATTCCAAAGTCATTAGCACATTAATGCCTTGAAGAAACTTAAAGTGGAAAAGAATGTCCAACTACAAACAAAAAACGAGACACCTTCAAGTCTCGCGTGACTTGTCATCCGAATCCATGCACGTGCACCTGAATATCGCGAGACAGTGCGAGACCTGTATTGAAAGGAAATTGCATCAATAGGAACAAACGTATAGCTTTTACCGTCACCATTCACATGAGTGATTTAATGATTAATGCTTAGTATAAATCCATCCAAAAGCATTAAAAATATCTTTGACATTTTGATGCATTACGGAGATGAGGGAGGGGGAACTTTGGTGTTTCTGTATGTGTGGTAAGGTTAGGGGTGGGGGAAGGTGAGGGGAATCGTGAAGGGTATTGAGGAGGGGGGGATGGGGTGGTTATATGGTGATGACTTGTGAAGTGTTAGGGTGACCGTAGGTGATGACGTGATGATAGATTCAGAGGGATAGAGGATGATATTACATAAGGCAGTAAGACAAGTGAAACATTTCAAGATTCCACTTAATGTGTATATCTGGTAATTATCCTTAAGTCTATCGTCACAATTTTTGGGAGACTCTCTGTATGTGATCTACATATGCATATGTGTGATCTACATGTTCATTATGTGTGATCAACATGTGCATATGTGTGATCTACATGTTCATATTTGATTTAAATTCCAGGTGAGACTGTTATAAAATAAGTATGTCTGTCTGTATGTCTTTATGTCTGTCTGTCTTTATGTCTGCCTGCCTGCCTGTCTGTCTGTCTTTATGTCTGTTTTTATGTCTGTCTTTATGTCTGTATGTCTTTATGTCTGTCTGTCTTAATGTCTTAATGTCTGTAATGCTATCTGTATGTCTGTCTGTCTGGCTGGCTGTCGTTATGTCTGTCTGGCTGTCTGTCTATCTGTTATGCTATATGTCTGTCTGTCTGTCTGTCTCGGTGGTGTCATTGTGAAGGGGGAGAAAGGGGGTGTAAAATTGATATGGTACCAGGTGGGATCATGTCCGTGACGAGCTAATGTCGCACCCACCCCAGGGATAATATCTTCTATTGATCGACACAACGTGCCAAGGCTCGATACAGAGTACACCGTATTGCTTACAATTAGTGCAAACAATTCAACTAATTGAGCTGTCAAATTTGATTATAGCTCTTGATTAGCGGGCATTCCTTAAGTAGAGAGACATAAATGCAACAAGTGTTTGTCACTAATAATCGTTAATATAGAGTCTATTGCTTGTCGACTAGCCAGCGAGGCGCGACGGTGACATGGCTTCAATATGTGCCATATTTACACCTTCCCCTCAATATTTGCTTGTTTATTTGTCTTTTGTTATTTATAACCAGGAATACTGTGCCTGTTCAATTCAATTAACGGGTTCGTTTTGAGCGATCTTCACAAAGGTTCGCACTTATACGTGGTATCATTAAAGGGACTGTTCTGCCTTAGAACGAAAATTTAGTGTTTTCATTTTTTTTTTTTATTTACCAACAGGGCAAATTTCGTTTAACACATATTTTTTATGTTGTTGCTTAAGTGGTCAAAATTTGACAATTGTAGTTTTTCGATGAAGAAAATATATTGACCATCTTTTAGTGTAAAATATGCCGGCGTGTAAAGGCTTTCTGTTACAGTTTTATCAGTAATTTATTGAAATTTAAAGATTTGAAATTTATGGTTTAAACATATTTTTATTCAGAATAAACTGACAGGATTGGCAAACAAGCAAATCTTTGCTTATGTGAATGCCGCTCCCGACAACATACAAACATAAACATTCAATGAAGATGACAATCACAGAACAATGGAAACTATTCGGACATGCATGTACATTTGCAGGCTTACAGACAAAACTTAAATTAAGATTGACAGTTTAAGAAGAACAGTTTCGCAAGGTTTCTAAGGAGATTGGGATAATTTAATTAAGAAAAATCAGAAAATCTTTTTGAAGAAACTATGAAATTATGGACGGATTTTAAAAGTTCGTTATTTTCTTGAAGAGTCGAGCCAGAATTGCCGTAGAGGATAGATGGTAGATTATAACCTTTTTAGAAGAAATAAGTGTTAAGTCTTAATTCGTGGTAAGTGGGACAAATAAAAAAGAAATGGAGCGCATCCTCAAAGTGATGTCCACAGTTGCAGGTAGGGGTATCGGATATATATCTGGCGAACATATCAAAATTAAAGTCACTGCAGCCAAGCCGAAGGCGGGAGTGGATTATCTGACAGAATCTTGATCCATGAAATAAATTGAAATGAATCGGTTTGCTATTGGTTTCCTTTAAATTTCTTTTTGAAATTTATCAAAGAAGTATTTTGTGAAAAACGTCTCCTTTTGAGAGCACGACGTTTTGATCTTAATTTCTGAATAGCAATGCTTGAATACGACATAAGATTTAAGATTTATACCATTAAGAAGTAACAGTAATATGTGTCTATAATGAATAACCATTTATTAATTATCTATATAATATAGAATCTAGAATATCAGAAGAATCTATCCTAAATACAAGTTACATATCTCAGTTATACCAATGAAAGAAAATGTATTTTTATAAATGACGTCTTTATCTTACGTAGACAACGTTAGTCCTTTTTTCTACTATCTCCTTTGACATCGCTGATGAAGATGGAATTTTTATGACATATTAGATTTTGTAACTTTGTTACAATTTGGATCACATGTTCTGCAATAGTACACATTTTTGTGTTTTTTTCGGGTCAAGTCCCTTGCTGGTGAACCGACACCCTCAGATTTCGGGAACATCGCCTATGAAGGCGGAATTTCCGTGACATTTTAGATTTTGTAACTTTGTTAAATTTGGATAACACATTCTACAATAGTACACATTCTTCTACGTTATTGGGTCAAGTCCCATGTTGGACTCGAACCCACACCTTCATATTTTGGCAACATTATGAAGACGGAATTTCCGTGACATATTAGATTTTGTAACTTTGTTACTTTTTGGATCACACAATCTGTAATAGTACACATTCTTCTACGTTTTTGGGTCAAGTCCCATGTGGAAATCGAACCTACCCCCTCATAATTTGGCAACATCGCCTATGAAGGCGGAATTTCCATGACATATTAGACTATTGTAACTTTGTTACTTTTTGGATCACACAACTTGCAATAGTACAATTTCTTGCACGTTTTGGGTCAAGTCCCTTGCTGGATTCAAACCCACACCCTCAGATTCTGGCAATATGACGGAACCACCATCTCTGTCGCCTATCTCTTTCTTATATTCTTTTAAAGACAGAAAAAAATGAGTGAAAAAAGAATTCGTTTTCAAGGAAACTCAAACTGCAAATATTAAAGGGGCAGCTAGTAGCACGTTTTGGGGGGGGGGGGGGGGGGGGGGGGGGGATATAAGATGATGTCAGGAAAATGAAAATAAATGGTTCCAATTGAAAGACAATGTTTTTAAACTAAATGGAGCACTAATAATTCAAACATATAACGTAAAGTTTAGCCAGGCGATTCCTTTTTCTTACACAAAGTGAATTAAAGGTGTTCACACAAAATGGCCGCCAATGGATTTTATGTGAATCTTCATACTTTGTCCTTCTGACTATGGATGATTGGTTTGTGTAATGAGATTTTTGATACATTTAACATTAACTTACAATTATCAGTGACAATTTTAAAATATGAAATGATCAAAAAACGTGCTACTGTCTCTTTAAAGAATACGAATAATTTGTTATCCAGCTTTAAGTATCTCTAAACAATCTAAGGTTTTCTGGACCCCATGTGGTACATCATCCCCAAGACAGGAAATTAAAGCGACGCTACGTAATCGAGGTTCTTCACTGGTCACTCGTTCTAAGTGCAGTAAGGTGATGACATTTAGAAGGTACTTAACAAATGTTAAGTCTACTTTTTCAATAGTTGAGTTGGAGATGTCTCTTTTCTGGAGCAAACACCTTACGATTGGATGTGGTGCGATGAAGGTGCACCAATATGAAGAAATGAAGCATGCTTTAATTGATTTTACCAATGCCGATGGCATACACGAGTGCCTATATTTTGGAACCCGCCGAGCAAGAGCGAATACATTGTCGATATTTAGATACGTGTCGAGGAGATATGAAAGACTCGCCATTATTCATTTTTCTTTTTATTAAGTCTTGGCTTTAAGGAAAATACATATTAACCATACATTACTTACACGAATAGACTGATAGATGTTGCATTTAACAAATTTAAAAAACGCTTTCTCATGACAGAAATGTTGTACATAGCATAAAATCATCCATAAAAGGTGGGTTTTTTTCTAGGGCATCGTATGCAAAAAATTTACCGTACCTTCCTATGGTTTTCTTCGTAGGTGTCAGTATAATTTTGCCTAGTAATCTAGATATAACACTCATAATTATATTCGAATCCGCATAAGCATGTAGAATTCAGTCAATAGTTCCCTATTTATAAGATAAAAGCACTGGTAGGATTGACACAATTGACCTTAAAGGGACGGTAACACGTTTTTGAGGCAGTAATAAATCACATATATAATGTAAAGTTCAGCCATGCGATTCCTTTTTCTCACACAAAATGAATTATTAAAGGTGACCCTCAATGGACGTTATGTAATCTTTATAATTTGTTCTCCGACTATGGATGATTGGTTTGTGTAATGAGGTTTTGGCACTTTCAAAATAATACATTTGGCATTAACGTACAAATATCAGTGAAATATAAGAACTTCAAAAAACGTGCTACTGCCCCTTTAACAACTTTCTACCTGCTGTTCTAGGGGATCGATACAAAACCGTAATTACAATGATAATCACAATTCAAACGCCAATTGCCCAATCTACAACTACTCACTGACGTCACAACCAACACCCGTTATTTCAGGTACACATTCTAACAGCTGGGTGGACTGAGTGCAATGTGGATGAAGTGCCTTGTTAGATCTGTTTAACGGTTACATATCCTAGGTAACATGACAAGACATTAATTTTTAAATACGCCAATCCACTTTTACATAACAGCATGTTAATTGTCTAATTAGTGTTAAAAAAACTTTAGAAAGTTATCAAAATTGACCTTACTCATCTTATATTTTATATCCGCACAGTGCAGGCCGGTAGAAATGTTCATTATTTCACAAGCAAACAAACAAGTGTGCACAACTGTCATGGAAATTTATTATTACAAGTCTCTAACAGAAATATTTGGAGGTTACTCATATTTAAGAATAACATTTTCCCATTCATCTTATTTAGCTGGCTAAATGTGATAAGTTTTCTTTGGTCCTTATTTGACGTATTGGTCCGGATGACAAACTAAACTTGAACATCTATAATATTGGCGCTGCGGCAGTGGGCATTATACCGGCGCTTCCTTTACTTTCGTCTTTGGAACTGTCGCGTGGTAGAGGGTGACTTGCTAAATACAGTGAAAACACAGATTCACGTTTTTTTTAACATATTTCAAATCAGATAAGAAATAAAGTCATTTAAACTTCATAAAACAATATAGATCATTTCCACAATTCAAATGTAATTTAGTTGAGAATATAACAGTGAAATCCTACAATTTATACAATTTCTCCGGTTACACTTTCTTTAATTTAGTTGAGAATATAACAGTGAAATCCTACAATTTATACAATTTCTCCGGTCACACTTTCCTTAATTAAAAAAATGTTTCTTTGATATTGTAAAACATATAATGCTTCATTGATCAATCATGCAAGATAGTAGAAATTATTTGATTGGGTCACTTGTTGATATGCAAGATGTTGATACTTTTGTTAATCTATGGAACGATGGAACGTCTCATTAAGCTCGGTGGTCATTCAATTTCTTCCATCGGTGGTACAAGAGAAATGATATACATATATACATGCAAAAACATAAATATAAGCAAAGGTGAAAGTTGATTTTGTTACAAATTCTTAAGTTTTTTTATCAATGACAGTTATAAATCTTGAGAAATTCTTCAGTATGGATAATTTATGTGATGAAAATAATGACTTGTAGGTGTATAGATTCGGGTACTTATTAAGTTTATCAGGGATATATTTTTTTCGTTCCACAGCGAATGCTTCACATCTAAAAATGTAATGAAATTCATCAGCAATCGCTGGGCTTTTACAAAGTTGGCAGGTTCGGTTTTCTCTAGGGATATTGATCCATCTCCCGGTTTCAATAGGTAAATTATGATTACAACATCTGAATCGTAATATTTGATAAGCAACAGATTTGGGAAACAAAAGATATTTTTCAAATGACGGGTATTCTTTCAGGTATTTGTAATAAAAAGCTTTAGGGCTGTTACGCACACAAACTTGCCAACTTTGAATAAATTGATCTTTCATTATTCGTTCAATCAGTGTTACAAGGTGAACTGTGCTAATACATATAGGATTATCGAAGACGTAACCTAGCCCACAGTTATTGAGTGTCTTTTGTACATAATCCAACCAGTTTCAAATGATTATGTTTAACAGCTTGATCAGGCATATGGTTTCAATGTATCAATCAAACTTATAGCAGGAAATGCAAAATGCTTCATCCCTTATGATACCTGTGCTAAGTTAAATACAGAATTTGTTTATAAATGGATACGATCATGTCTTTCTATCATTGAATCATCGAATAGGATAATGAATAACGTTCTACATCTATCACTTCAAATGCAATTAATTTGAGAATATAACAGTGAAATCCTACAATTTTTCGATCAAAAAATAGACTTTCAATTCCGAATGTTATTTTATAATCTTCATTCATCATATCTTTCTTGTTTGCACCTGTGATATTAGCAAGAATATGTATATAATTCAAAACAAATGAAAAAAGGGACTTTCTTCAAATTCACAAATGTTACTTTAAATCTCAATTTATATCTTTCTTGTTTCCACCTGTCAGATATAGCAAGAATATATATAAAATTCAAAACAGATAAAAAAAGACTTTCTTCAATTCACAAATGTTACTTTTAATCTCCATTTATGATAATTCTTGTTTGCACCTATGATATTAGCAAGAATATATATCAAATTCAAAACAAATGAAAAAAGGGATTTTCTTCAATTCACAAATGTTACTTTTAATCTCCATTTATACCTTTGTTGTTTCCACCTGTCAGATATAGCAAGAATATATATAAAATACAAAACAGATAAAAAAAGACTTTCTTCAATTCACAAATGTTACTTTTAATCTCCATTTATGATAATTCTTGTTTGCACCTATGATATTAGCAAGAATATGTATAAAATTCAAAACAAATGAAAAAACTTTCTTCAATTCACAAATGTTACTTTATGAATGTTACTTATATGACATGTCAACATTTGCGTGACACAATAATAAAATAGTCTCTAATAAATCTCCATTTATCATATCTTTCTTGTTTCCACCTGTGATATTAGCAAGAATATATATATAATTCAAAACAGAAAAAAAAAGACTTTCTTCAATTCACAAATGTTACTTTTAATCTTCATTTATATCTTTCTAGTTTCCACCTGTCAGATATAGCAAGAATATATATAAAATTCAAAACAAATGAAAAATCTTGAGAATTTTGCACTTAACACCCCAGCGAGTATGTATAACTGACTGCAGGGTGGTAAACACTGGTTTATTGGTGTCATACCAACGATGAGCAGGCCTTTGGGGTCAATGAGGGGCACGTCTTTGTTTGTTAATCAATATATTTAGGGAGGGGAGAATGTAGATAGAGGAATGGGAGGGCCGGCGTTAACAGGTATGTTATGTAGCGACGGGGGACACAAATCAATGGACCCTCAATCAAAAGTGGGACCGTATTGACGTTTTGTGTCTAAGGTGACCGCCCAATAATCTTCAGTGTTGCTAAGGATAAAAGGTCTTATATTTGTATTAAACCATTTTTCATAATATAGGATGTTATTGAAAGAGTTAGCGACGTGTTTGGTGCAAAACATGACGAAGAATATTTTTGGTTGACGTATGCTTTTGAATTATGATGTTTTTAACATATTTTTTACTCTTAACTTCCATTTAATATTTGTTCAAATGTTGAATGTTATTAGTGTTTTTCTTTTATTTTAAACGTCGATTTGATATTACCTTTGATTTAAAACGTGACATTAGTTTTAGAAAGACGTGTTTTAATATTGAATTCTTACATTAGTGACGTGTTATTGTTATGTTATTGTTTGTGTTTACTTAAAAGTTAATTCGAATCTAGGTCTATTCTGAAGTAAATTTTTTCCCATATCGAATTCAAATCTTAAATGTTTCGGAGAAACAATATTTACATAGAAAACGTTTAAAGGGGCAGTAGCACGGTTTTTGACAATTTTATATTTTCAATTTTTCGTTGATAATTGTACGTTACAGCTAAATGTATAACTTTGATAGTGTCAAAAATCTCATTACACAAACAATCACCAATAGTCAGAGAACAAATTATAAAGATTCACATAAAATCCATTGGCAGCCATTTTTGTGTGAACACCTTTTATTCATTTTGTGTAAGAAAAGGAATCGCATTGCTAAACTTTACATTATATATTTGATCTTTTACTGTTTCATTTAGTTTAAATACATTGTCTTTCAATTGGAACCATTTATTTTCATTTTCTTGACATCACCTTACATTCCCCCTAAAAACGTGCTACTGCCCCTTTAAATGTCACATTTCCACCTTCTACTAGAAAAATTTTATTCTCGTTGGACTCTTGTAATATTTATTGTAAATCCCACATGAACTGAATTATAGTCCCTTGCTCATGCCAAAATGAGTTAAAGCCCCTTTGAAACCTTTTACCTATCAAGTACTTGAAGCTTCATGGTAAGATACCGTACGCGTCAAATTCACAGCTGCAGTAGGTAATAAACATAAATTTAAGACGCTTACATTTTTAATTCAGTAAACCATTTACAAAGCCACAACAAATGTCTCTCATAACCCTTTTGGGTGGTCAATATATAAAAAAATATAATATCACTTTATTGTCCTCAGTACATGTACATATTGGAAATTTGTTTTGTGCATTTGCTCCCGGCAGCCACCGTGCAGCGCCAGTTAATGCGTTGATCTGTCTTTTCAATGCCGACTGTCAAGCAAGGCAGAAAGAACTCCCACCTTTTAAAGTCTTTTGGTATGACGCGACCGGGAATCGAACCCCGATCTTCCGGGTGACGAGCGGACACTCTACCACTGAGCTACGTCCCCGGTATAATAGCGATGTTTTAATGTATACTTCCCAAAATAATCTAAGAAGCACTTGCATAATGTCCCCAATATACTTGATACCTCAGCGCATGGTTAAAGTTATGTATTTAATTAAATAAACAGTATTTTATTGACATATTGGAATCAATTTTTGAGATTGATGCAGTGTCTGTATTGCGCTATGTTGTCAGAAACAAGACAGGAGTCGAAAATGGAAGTCACAGGATGTCAGATGGCTCAGGTTTAAAACATTATGGTCTTTTCTTAGGAGACTTTATCGCTTTGAAAGAGATATCACTATTAGTGAAAGGCTTGATGAAGACATTCTCCTGAACAAATGTGATTAAAGATTCATAAATTCAAAAATTAATCAAATTTTTAAAAAGGTCTTTGAAGTTAAAAATTGAGTAGCCCAATGTCAGATATGCATGTTGGTATTAACAAAACCTTCAACAAAATACTTCTCTTTGAGTTCCTGAATTTATAGTAAGTGCAAATGATTATACAACTTGAGTGTTCCTTAACTTCTCTTGAGGAGTATATTTTAATCATGTATTGTACTGGGTGATACAGAAAATAAATAATATCTCATAACGCCGCACAGGTATATGAGTTAATTATAAGTATATGTATATATATATACGATTTTCTTTAGAACAGACAGTTTGTGTAAGTAAATCTTATTTTTTCTTCTCAATTACTTAATATTGTCAACAACAACTATAAATATCAAGATTTGCCGGTAATTCATCCTTAAAATCTCTTTTCTATCGGTGAAAATTCTCTACATAAAATAATCATTTTTTACTTGATTATTAATTCAACTTTTCAAGGTCCAACCAATCAAGGGTGTGAACAGTTGTAAATATGTGAATTCAAACATTCCAAATTAAAGCTTTTGAAAAGCTTATGGCCTATCCAAAACGTATGGACGATAACGCTGTGCTCTGAAATAATTCACGCACATGACAAAATATTAAAAGCTAATATACGGAGTTGTCAAATACATAAAAACATGTTTCCCTTTTCACTGCTCTAAACGCTACACAATAGAGGAAATAATTATATTTCGCCGAGATCTTTTTCAAAGTTAACCACACTCCGCTATAAATTTCTCTCTCATTTTCCAACGATTGTAAACGTGACACAAATTAAACGAAATTATTATTCTATGATGACCGTATTGGGGCGATTTCTAGTTTCTATTTAGGACATTGTCCTGCCTCCAACACCAGCCCTGGTCCCCCTTTCCCCCTTTCTTCAGGACTGTCAGACGCCACTTCTATTTCTATCGCCCCTAAAAACTAATATCCACATTCACTCAATACTACCATACAGTCTGTGTAGTCTGAATCAAGGCGCTTCATGCGCTTTAGGAACAAATTCATAGCTTGATATTAGCAACCGAACTGTAAAGAAGCGTTGACACACAAACGTAATATGTGCTGTTTTATGAGTGACATTACCTGAAAGCCTTTTATCCCCCCTCTTCCCCCCTCCCCCATTCCCTAGTTTCAGGGCACGCGCCACGCTTGCAAACCTTTTATCTTCTTTCAGTTCTCATATTCATTACATCTCCTTTCTTGTACCCCTTCACCACCCTCAATTTCTCCCCCCCCCCCCCCACCCCTACCAACCACCCCACCTACCAACCCCCCCCCCCCCACCCCAAGGCTGTCTCTTTGATCATTGTGGGACGTTTACTTCTATATTCGTTTATTCCTTCTTTATCCGACTCAGATTATCTCCTTCAACCTCTCATCCTCTTTTATTTTTCCTTCCTTAGTTTCACTGTCTGTCACTTCACTGAGTTCCCTTTATTGTCTCTCCATTCGACATCTTTTACCCCTTTCGTTGTCCCTCTCAACTTTTTCAGCTTTCTTCATTTCCTTCCCAATCTACCCCAGTCCTCTCTTTTACTTCTCATTTCTAACTTCATTTCGTCCTCCCTACATTCTTTAGACAGCCATTCTCCTAAGTTAACCTACATCGTTCCATCTGTCCATTTTCCATCTTTCTATCTTTCCATCTCTCACTCGCTCAGTACTCCTTTCTCTATCTAAATAACCATATCTACAGCATATCAGTTCTGAACTTGGTTATTCACCCTGTCTATCTTCCTTCAACCCATCTTACCGATCTTATAAAATCTGTCCCTCTCTTTCTATCCCCCTTTATTCATCTCTTAAATCCTTTTAGTTTTCCTACATGTGTTCCCTCCTCTCTATATCCCAAACCCCTGTCTCCCCTTAATCATTTCTCCTTTTCCCCTCAACTCTACCCCACCCCCCCCCCCACCACTTCATTTCTAGATGTCTCCCTCTCACCATTCCCTTCGTCCCCTAGGCTCTTCATTCCTCCAATCCTCCGTCCTTCCTTTCAAAGTCCATCTACCCCCCCTTCACCCCCCCCCCCCCCTCCCCCATGCAGTGTTTACCTCTCCCCATTTCCTTCACCCCCTCTTCATTCCTCTCATCCCCCGTCATTCCTTTCAAAGTCCATCTACCTCTTTCACCCCCTACCTCCCCCTTTCCATACCCCCAAATGCAGTGTTTACCTCTCCCAATTTCCTTCATCCCTTCTTCATTCCTCCCATCCTCCGTCCTTCCTTTCAAATTTCATCTACCCCATTCATCCACCCTACCTCCCCTTTCCATACCCCCAAATGCAGGCCCCATGCAGTGTTTGAGTGACACAAACACTGAAACTAGGCACGCGACTCTGAAAGCTTTAAGCTACTAGGGTTTAGAGAGGGCTCGAACAGTGTTAACAGACCGAGTTGACGGGGCTGGAGGACTGCACGCTATTGCATCTATTTTTGTCACTCCGACTAACACCTGTATGCAAATTAGCGGCTCGATTCAAGCCTTAGAAGACTAGACATGCCTCCGCCGATCCAACAGTAATATTTTTCAAACGGTTTCCTAAAATTTTCCTAATTTCATCAAAAAAGTTACTATTTTTGTGTTTTCGAGATATTTGGGTTTTTCGAATTGACAGATATTTCAATGTAATATGACGGAATTTGGTGTTAAATTTTGATATTTCGTTATGTTTATCGTCTTGTTTTGTTACTGGGGCACAAGTCATTGAAACGATGAGGGTTTATATGGTGTATATTAAAACAGTGTTTCTTTAGACGTTATACATTTTTGTCTGAGGTATTTGGGAGTTTGGTGAGTTGAACATAATTTAACATTATATGATGGAATTTGATGTGTAAAATTTCATATTTCGTTATGTTTATAGAAAGATTTACAAACATTCAAACGATACTCTTTGTATCGTAATGTCATAATTCCGAATATTTTCATGCATTTAGTATAACATTGCACCTTTATAATTTAATATATATGTGATAAAACTTAACACAATGACAAAAGAAATATTTCATTTTAAGATATGAAAATATTACTAGATTTAAGTAAATGGGTATGTTCAATTAGATATGTTTTGGCTCAAAACCCGATTGAATATAATAGTAATCCAAGCAATACGGAAGCTACTACAACTACTCTATTAGCAACGATTTTCAAAAATCTGCCTTAATTTAAAACCTACATTTTTAAGTTTTATTTGAATTTAATCATCTTAATTTTTGTGGCACGTGTTGTTGCTTTCCACAATAATTAAGATGTGAAAATAAAGTACAAATAATAAGATTTTTTAGCTGTCATGCATTTGATATTCAAATCACAATTATGAAGATTTGTAAATTGAAAAGCCAAGAACAAGGAGACAGTAATCATTCAAAAAAAGGTCAACATTTTGAAACATTTGCTGCAAAGGCTAAATCAAGTGCACAGTCACGATGGCGCTGGAATGTATCACTGCAGGCATATTGAATTAGGATTTAGTGTAATTAACAGTCATGTTTTTAATACAGTTAATTTGTTTTTAGCTTGCAACCAATCTAAAACATAGATATCTTATTAAAAACAATTATTTTAGGATGTTTACTAAGTAGAGGAATGTACAAAATATAGTTTAATTGATTTACTGTATAAAGGCATTGAAATCAACATAGCTTCAAAGGCGGTCAAATTGGAGGTCACGTGACTTAACGGCACGCGAGGAGCAGGTGTTGAGGACACACGCAAGTCACGCTTCACTGAGAAAAGGCGCGCGACTGTCTAACCCAACAGGAAGATGAGTCGCGCTATCTGATTGGTCAACGACATGATTGCATGACCAATCAGCACGTAAGTCTTTGAAGTTGCCAGGAACCCAGGGGTGGGACAGTTAGCTACCTGAGTTGATTTAGGGGGACGCTACTTCTGTCATGACCCTCCCATTGAGAGTGAAGTGACGAGATAATTGATGGCACGTGCAGAGATTAAATTCCATCCAATCAAATCGGAGTTCTTTGTTGGGATTCAAACCGAACACAATCTTTTATGTCGTAAAGGTCGACAGTAATGAAAACTGGAATAAGGGAATGATATTACCCTCGCGGTTTACTGTACAACTATCTGTCGCCTTTACCTCAAGCGTGGAGCTATGCAAGAGGAATTGTGGGGGGAGGGGTTGGGGGGTCTGACGACACGGTCTGGGGGTCAACCGGCAGGTGCGCAAGGGAGGGGCAGGTGTAAGTTTGGTAGCAGTACCCTCTACCGTTAGAGATTCCGCTACCAGACTTCAAAGGTTTCAACAACGCTGATTGCTAAAGGGCGTTATGATTTTTAATCGAATGGCTCCAATCAAAGCAGGCTATTTGCTTATATATTCACGAACAATGTCTTAAAGTCAGCGCTGTATTGAGCTCGAAGCGTGGGGCTGTAGTCTGAACAGATGTGTAGGGGAATTCGGTGTTAATAACGCTTAATACCTTCAAAGATTACAGAGAAAGGACGTAAAAACTATTGGTTCGAATTTCAATTTGGCTTGATTTTCAGATATTGAGTTGAATTGGGTCAGCGTGCTCCTATTCTTTGTTAAGGTTTTACTATCAGAGGTGTAATAAGAATGAAACAAGGTGTAAAAAGACTTATATTTTTAAGGATGTAGGCTCAAGTTAGGTGTGACTTACCTGTGCTTTATTAGCCGTCATGAACATCCGTGACAAAACCGATAAAATCGTCACGCTTGAATTTTATTTGAGTTCCAGCTGCCTTCAGTCAAAAGGTTGAAGGCAGAGAATTGTCATGTTCGTGGTGTTATGGTGATGCTTGTCTGCAAAGTTTTTACAGATTTTTTAAAACAAGGAACACATCGTCTATAAGCTTGTCATCAGTGAACGGTAAAAAGGCAACAGATGTTTGTAAGGAAATAAGAAAGCTCGTAGTGGCAGATTTATAGTAGTAGTAGTAGTAGTAGTAGTAGTAGTAGTAGTAGTAGTAGTAGTAGTAGTAGTAGTAGAACATGTATAATTATAAGTTTAAGTAGTAGTAGTAGTAGTATATATAAGTTGTGATATTTAGTAGTAGTAGTAGTATTTGTAGTTATAGTAGTATCTGTAGTAGTAGTAGTAGAAGCATGTAGCATTTAGTAGTAGTAGTAGTAGTAGTAGTAGAAGCATTGTAGTTGAAGTATTTAGTAGTAGTAGTAGTAGTAGTAGTAGTAGTAGTAGAAGCATGTAGCATTTAGTAGTAGTAGTAGTAGTAGTAGTAGTAGTAGAAGCATTGTAGTTGAAGTATTTAGTAGTAGTAGTAGTAATAGTAGTAGTAGTAGAAGAAGGATGTAGTATTTAGTAGTAGTAGTAGTAGTAGAAGAAGCATTGTATAGTTGAAGTATTTGGTAGTAGAACTAGAATAGCAGTAGTAGAAGCATTGTAGTTGAAGTATTTAGTAGTAGTAGTAGTAGTAGTAGTAGTAGTAGCATGTAGCATTTAGTAGTAGTAGTAGTAGTAGTAGTAGAAGCATTGTAGTTGAAGTATTTAGTAGTAGTAGTAGTAGTAGTAGTAGTAGTAGTAGTAGTAGTAGTAGTAGTAGTAATAGTAGTAGTAGTAGTAGAAGAAGGATGTAGTATTTAGTAGTAGTAGTAGTAGTAGAAGAAGCATTGTATAGTTGAAGTATTTGGTAGTAGAACTAGAATAGCAGTTGAAGTATTTAATAGTAGGTAGGAACAGTAGTATTATGGTAGTAAAGTATTTAGTAGTAGTTAAAGTAGTGTTATAGCAGATGAAGTATTTATATATAATTAGTAGGAGTAGTAGTAGTACTAAAAGTAGTAGTTGTTTAGTAGTTGTAGTATTCAGAAATAGTAATACAAGTAGCAGTAGTAGTATCTCTTCTTTTCTAATGAGACAAAACACTTATACTTTCATAAATTAAAAAAACATTATATTAGTAAAAGAAGTAGTTGTAGTAAAAATAGTAGTAGTAGCAGCAGCAGCAGCAGTAGTAGTAGTAGTAGTAGTAGTAGTAGTAGTAGTAGTAGTAGTAGTAGTAGTTGTAGTAGTAGTATTACATGTAGTATAAGAAGTAGCAGTAGTAGTAGTAGGAGCTAGTCGCAGTAGCAGTAGCAGTAGCAGTAGCAGTAGCAGTAGCAGTAGCAGTAGCAGTAGCAGTAGCAGTAGCAGTAGCAGTAGCAGTAGCAGTAGCAGTAGCAGTAGCAGTAGTAGTAGTAGTAGTAGAAGTAGAAGCAACAATAATAGAAGCAAAATTCCTAAAACCCGACACGACAAAAGCCTTGCAAGTTTTTTTCAACGTGGACCAAGCATCAAAACATCACCTACTTACTAAAAGAAATGTTGTTGTTATATTTGGGAGTGTTTCTCATTCTAAATGTGTAACAGGATGCTGTATATTCACCTTGTTTACACAATCCTAATATTTTTTCATAAAAATATGTTTACACGGTCCAGAAAATTCCAAGAATTCCCATTAAAAATATATCTACACGTTAATAAACTGTGAAATTGAATTCAATATTTGTCAGTTACACTGTACGTCATTAGTCATAACGATATACGTCATATATAGGAATTATCTATATAAAGATGGCATGATTAAGAATATGTTTGTATAAAAATGTTTATTTTTTATTAAATATCAAACTCAACTACACGATTCACTGCGAATCTTTTAAATTTTAATCGAACGGTAATAACTGCGAAATGTATATCTTCGGAAGGTGAAATAATTTATAATAAGTTATCATTTTATTCTTTGGGGTTGATAAAAATATTGAATTGACTTGTTCAATTATTACTTTACAGAAGCCATAACGTATATGTTGATAATCTCGTGATAGAAAAATAGCAAATGATCTTGAAAATCAATGTTTAAAAATACTTCATATATAAGATCCGAAAGGAATAATTGCACAAGTAAATGAAAGCATAGTTTCGGAGCAAAAACGAATGAATATATCTCTTTTCTGGTTCTAGATATATGTGGTCTAAGGGAGGTAATTCTGCAAAAGCAAAGATCATCAGACGAAGGAGACAAGGAAAAGAAGCGTGCATAAAATAAAACAAGATGGCTGCCGAGATCCACGCGAGAAGAGAAAGTCGATCGGTTTCAGAAGTCGACGTGAGTTATGTCCCTTGCAGGCTAGATAGCCTTCGCTCATTTACCACATTCTCGATTTTTTTTAAACGGTTTATGTAGACATTTGTAACATTTGCCGTATTGCCAACACATGAACTTTTTATAACTCAAAATAAAAAAACAGGGGGTTAGATATAATTGAATATAATTAAAGAGGTACATGTTTTATGAATGATTTTTTTTAAGTTACCTTGTTGTTCTTGCGTGAAAAACAGGTGGAATAAGCAAGTCTTCATTAACCGATAGCAAATGTCTTTCTTTATTAAATAACAGTTATAAACGCAATAATTGTGCTTTAGACAGGATTTTGAAAATGTATTTGTGATGAGGTATCCTTAACATTCATGTTCCAAATTCTTTATAAACTAATTATCGGGCTTAAAATGATGCTTATGATTTAAGGGGCCTTTTAAGGTAGCACGGTTTTTTTTTTTAAGAAAAAATATTTCAATCTTTTCACTGATAATTGTACGTTAATGCTAAAAGTATTATCTTGATAGTGTCAAAAATCTCATTACACAAACCATTCATCCAAAGTCAGAGGACGAATAAAAATTCACATAAAATCCATTGACGGCCATTTTTGTGTGAACACCTTTAATTCATTTTGTATAAGGATAGGTAATCGCGTGGCTGAAAGGACATATATTTGATATATTACTTCATTTAGTTTAGATACATTTTCTTTTAATTTTCATATTCCTGACATCACCTTATATTCCCCTAAAAACGTGCTACTGCCCCTTTAAAGATTATTTTAGAGAGTAAATGAGACATGAACCTACAGACAGACATTTTTTCCCTTTGGGTCAAACCACTCTGTTATCTAACTTTATAGACAAACAGGCAGGCCATTGACGGACGTATCACTGTTTTTAAAAAGTATCTTTGTTTTTCAATTTTGTAGATAAAGTGGTGAGGTATTTAGAAAGATCTTGACAAATACAAGAAACAGAAAACATAAGCTTATGTATCTGCACAATCTAAAGAAAACTACAGCGAATCTAATTGTTACCTATGTTAATAAGTACCCCCAAAGATGATAACCGGAGTACCTTTTTATCAATATTTGTTTACAAACATCAACGCATGCCTTAGTATTTGGTAACAAGCAAAACATCTTACCATTTGTTTTCAAGCAATAATGACAAAAATTAGTACTTATTTACCAATGCAAATCTAAGATTTTAGATCCAATCATCAATTTTGGAAAACCTCTTCTTTGATTACACTAAACTGATATTTGATAACAGGCAACATGTCAGGTTCGGATGTTCACAAACAAACAGGTAACTTTAAATTCCAACTCCGTGAGTTGTCAGGGGTCATATATGTCATACTTTACCAATAGTGTTGTCTGATCGAGAAGTATCCATTGTTGAAGGAAATAACATTTTATGGCTAATCGACATCGTATATTGACTACAGGAAGGTTTGAATTCACGATTGTGATCGAAAACCGGACATTGACGCGTCAATCAGTCAAACGTAATTTTGGAACTTTATTTGAAACAGTCAGCATGAAAATTACGAGTCGATCACATTTAATAGGTTACATAACTGATAAACATGTAGGATGGACGTTTGAATTTGACTTTTACGAAGACATATGACTGTTTAAAGAGTGTCATTGAAAACAAGTTTTTATCATATAAGTGGAATGAGTATGTGAGATATTTTGAATTGCCAACATGAATTATGCCATTTACGTTCGTACGTATCAAAGCAAAACAGTATGTGATGAAAATCACGGAATAGCTCTTTAAGGCTATCGGGTTGATCCGGCAAGTAATCGTTTGCTTTCTCACAGATAAAGCCATGCATGCATGCATGTCCAACTTTAATCTCTAGCACAGAACGTCTCCCAAAGTTAACAAGCATCGATAGTGGATCTTTTTTGTTACTTATATTAAATCTGAATATCGAATTTCGCCAAAACACTAGATAATAGAATGACATTAATAATAAACACTGAGATTGTTTAAATCTACAAGATATTGCGTATGCCAGTAACAATTATAAAACGACTAACCTATAACATCTATACAGAACCCGGTAATTCCCATCAAATAGAGATTAAATCTTTCATAAATAGTAACCTATAAATCATAAACAGAAATATTTGAAGGGACAGTAGCTCGTATAAGAAATATAATTTACAACAAAACTCCATATTATTTCAATGATCATTATTACAGAAGCTAACTAGTACCCAACGTCATTACTACAGAAACTTTATGAAATCAAGGGTCATCATAACAGAAGTCATATAATACCAACGATCATTATTGCATATGCTGTATTATACCAACGGTAAATACAACACGGAGAAGTCATATACAATCAATGTTTTATTACTAGGCAATATGGTATTAATGGTCATTATTACACGTGGACTGAGATAGGCGTCGTTGGGTGTCACTTCTTTTAACGGATGAGTCTAGGATCTGTCTGGACTTTCATGGCGGCCATTGACGAGTTTGGAGAGAGGCCAGACAGCGTTACTGACAGAACCTTGTTGCTGAAAGTGATCGGTTTAATGGTGGATTGGCCATGATATCAGGTGGGATTTCTCTTGCTGGCCGTACTGAGATGGTAGCAATACGACATGAGGAACTTAATGCCTTCCGCAATCGTGATGCTATACTTCATCCAATTGTCAGGTTATTCGCAAGAACTGTTGCTCCAGAATTCGTTTTAATGGATGATGATGTTCTCCGCGCCGTGCTAGAGTGGTGAATGACAACCTTGAAAGAGAAAAACTCAACCTGTCTCCGGATCTTCATCCCATTGAGCAAGTCTGGGACCAGCTAAACCACCGGCTTTTACTGCTTCTTTGCAAACCGAAGACACTAAATCACCCTGGAAATGCACTCAGACAAGAATGGAACACCTCCCCCCCCAGTACATGTATATATGTGACATTTGTTCTGTTTTTTCACTCGTTAATAAGTCTCTTGACCGGCTGTTCACTGGGTCGGACCGGGTCAATAATGTTCAATACCATGTTTATGTCTGTATCATGGTTTAAATCAAGTTTTTTCATTGAATATTTCTAAACAATAGTGTAATTGTTATTATCGTAGAAGCTTGTCACCTCAGGTTGATTAACAGATTCGACATGGTCAAAAACTTCATGATCACTATTTGTTTCGCAAGTATATAATACCAAGGGTCAAAACTAAAGAAACCATAACAAATTAATGGGTTTTTTTTATTGCAGAAGCTATATAATTCGAATGTCATATGAGCTTTAGAATGTCATCCGATTTTATTACTTAATAACAATTTGTACATTTCAGTAGATCAGTAATTACATTGTATCGTCTCGATATTGCTGTATATCAAGTTTGTGGTTCCTGTGTTAAAACTTACAAAAAGTACGTAGCAAGTGTCTATTTGGAAAAAAGTTCTAGAAAAAAGTATCTGGTTCTAGAATATTCTAAGGCTTGTAAGAGCAATAAATATGGAGATATTATCTGGATTGCAACTCGTTTCCATGTCCAACACCCATGGCCAATATTTGATCTATCTTTAAAGATAACAAATACAAAGTATTGACCTACAATGTTCATCAAGTACACTTGAGTATGAATACATGAACTCGTACAACTTTACTGAAACCAAGAATTTTCTTGTTCAAATTCATCTCTCACAGATTACCCCGTATTTCATAAGAGTATATGGCTCTATTTTGGTATCAAATATTTACATCATCCTTACAGAATCCATGTTTTGACAGCGACCATTATTACATACAATACGGAATAGCAACCGTTATCAATACAGGAGCCGTATTAAATACATTATTACGGATATTATAAAATATGAAACCAACGGTCATTATTATAGAACCATGTCATGCAACGTTCATTATTACAGAAGCCATTTTTTATCAACGGTCATAACATAAGAGGCAATTTGATATCAACAGTCATAACTCAGAGGCCATATAGTGTCAACAGTCATAATTAAGAAGCCATATAATTCCGATGTTAATTATCATATACGTCTTATGATATCAACAGTCATTTTAATAGTAACAGAAATTGTATAATTTCTACCACAGGAACGTGTATCGCCGAAAATAATGATAATAATGATATCAAAAATGAAAATGGTTATCTCTTCTATATAAATACTAGTAATAAAATGAAAATGGTTATCTCTTCTATATAAATACTAGTATAATTTTTCGGCGATACACGTCCTGTGATTTCTACGTGATAGACGTGATGTCCTAATCGGAAGGATTGCTCATATAAACGCAGAAATTTGTGTAATGTTATTGTCAATTTTCACAAAGATAATCATATACTGTACAGTCCAATTCTCAAAATTGTAATGGCCGCCAACTGAAAGAGCAAATGATTTAATATACTCTACGATGCAACCAACCTTCCTCAGTCGTCCTTAGAATTCCTTGAAATAAAGGTTTTTTTTAAGCAGGAGACGGTTTCAATTTCACCACCTTCTTGAAACAATCATGATTTCGATGATGTGCTGCTACGATGGCTTGCAACATGAAAATCATGAATTCCGTGCATCTCGAGGTGAAATGAACACCAACCGCGCAGCCTCAAGTAAATTTGCATGTTACAGACTGATGCATTTCATAGAATGAAAAAAGGGCTAATTTGGAAAGATAAACATTATTTGTATCAAAAAGAATTTCTGAGACCTTTTGACAAATTATTTCCAGCATATTTCGTTTTAGTTCATAATGAAGAATGTTAAAATCCATATTAAAAAATTTAGTGAAGTTCAATATTTTTACTGTATTCATTGTATTTTTTTGTCAAATTTTGCGACCATCCACAAGAAAATCAGATCAATTTCATTAAATAGGAGACAATTTACCAAAATGACCGACTATTTTTTGTTCTTCTTTGAATTAGGTACTCGTTGCCACTCAATTTGATACTCATCGGACGCAATTGCGGTAACTGAGACGCGCTTAAATCCTACACACATAATGATGACGTCACTGAAAGCGAATACTATCACTCATAGCTTTGTCTATCATGCATTTAAAATGGTATCGTTTCTTTTGGCCCTGGGTGTATTTGTGTAAATTAATTAGATTTCGAAAAGGGTGACGTAACTCATCCTGTAAATGGCATTTTAACATAGGTCATTTGGCCAACATTACTGAAATAAAATCATTCTGTGTGTCTGATTATAATCTATAGATTTGGTTAAAACCTATTTGCATCTTCTTCTCCAGAGGCACAAGGCCCAGAAAGCTGTTATCTTGTGTAAAACCTCCTTGACTAATGAGGATTAGAATTGTTTGCTTTGTTGACCCTGTGACCCCTAATGAGGGCCACAGGGATTATGCCCTTTTAAACTGTGTCCATCCTATCCAGAAGCATAAGGCCAAGGAAGATGAAACCTTGTGTACAAACTCCTTGACCAGTGAGGATTATAATGTATAGCTTTGAGGACCGTGTAACCCTTAATAAGGGCCACAGGAGCCATGCCCTTAAAATCTATTTTCGTCTTCTTCTCCAGACCCATAAAGCTGACACCTTGTATATACGGATTCCTTAGTTAGGCAATGAGGATTCTAAATTGTAAATTTTGTGACCCTGTGGCCCTTACTAAGGGGGGAACCACAATAGCAACACCCTAAAGCAAAAGTAATATGAAGCCTGATGAGCTACAAACCGAAGCCAATGGCTCTCTTTTTAGTCTTGTTGCTTGGTGGTGGTAAAATGAGTTCACCTAAAATTGCGTTTATAAATGTGTGTTGTTAAAACACAATTACAACGGAAGCTCGTTGATACTATTATCGTGCTATATTTCCCTATTTTTAGTTGCAAATTATTTAGTTATTATATGATTTAAATTGGAAATAGAAAGTGGTCATTTTCGTTAAAGTCCGCCATTTTGTAAGAAATCTACCGGTAACAGTCGGCCTGGCTAGCCGCATTCCAGAGCTAGCCAGCAGGCCAGCTTGACCAGCACCTAAATTGAAAAGCTGGAGGTTCGCGTTTCAATTACCAAACATGGAACCGGGCTTGAACGTAGGAATGTGGTCTAACAATTAGACTCTAAAATGAATTATTTCAATAAATCTGAAATTTGGAGGGGAAAAAAGGAAAGGAGACTGAGATTTATTCATTTTCAGAGTCTAAAGAAATCCACTGGGTCTTGGAATTTACCAAATTTTACTACATGTGTAAATATCTTATCATCAATTACCCAAAGTGGACATGTCAAGAAAATGTATTTCCCTTGGCCACTGATGGCTCACATCTGGCATCCATGAGCTGGGTGACGAAGGGGTTTGGAATCTATTTTTAGATGGTCCCTGGGACCACAGCTTGGGTTGGATTTGGAAAGACAGTTACCCAGGTAGGCCGGGATGACCAACAAAACTCCCTCTCCTTTAGTCCGGATAAATATGTGTCATTCGTGGTGAAAGTATTGTAGAGTTTTAAGGAACCTATAATTTTAATTTTCTTCTTTAGACTAAACAAATCTAGAACGCTTAAATGATATATACAGATCCTTTGGATTTCTGAAATTGTTAATTTAGAGTCTAATAAGGACCACACTCTTATTACCTATTTGATTGTCTCAGGAAGAACAAGAATTGGCCATAGTCCCGCCTAGTGGGAAGAGTGTAAAACATATGAAAAAATATCAGATAGACAAGATGTTTGTTCAACATTAAGCTGGGCCTTATGACTTGTGAGTTGTCATCCGGTAGCATAGTTTTAAAGTTTCGTCTCTCCGACTCTCCATCTAAATGGCTAAATATGAATGTAGGAAGCAGTAGGAAAAACCTGCAAGAGGCACCTACTGCACATGATGATTGTTCTAAATATGAAGTTTCGATGAGCTGCGCCTTATAATATTTTATTTTCTCTATTTATTTTCGAGCTGTGCTTCATAGTGTCAAGAAACAAACGTAATGGTTTAATGGAAAAGGTTAAAACATAAAGGTAGGAAGAAGTTGGAAGTCGAAGAGTGTTCCATTTGCTGGGCCTTATGGGTATTTTTTATAATTCATTGTCCGGAAACCGTTGAGAACATCAAAGAGCAGCACTTCACATGATGATTGTTCCATAAAGCAACTTTCAATGAGTTAGACCCTAATGATGTTCTAGTTCCTTAAGTTTCTTATATAAGCTGTGATAAGGGCCGAAAGATTACTTTATTGTTGTCTTTTTCTTCAGACATATAAAGCAGTATCTGCGGACAGACACGTTTTTTGGAGTAATATATATGAAACAAAAATAACAGTAAAAGTTTTGGACTTCCAGTGTTTGTGATAACTCTACCGTAGGTAATTTCACTATGTATACATGTACAAACCATTTGTATCTTTTTCAAGCCAATCAAATCATTTTCTCGTTCAAAGACGATGGCGAGAAAATGATTTGATTGGCTATATTCCAAGTCAGGACGCGCAAGCGAATCCAGCGTCTGAGCCCAGGGTACAGATTAGTGGAGTTAGCATAACGTTCGTACCCTGAGAATTGATAATTGACAGTGTTTAAAATAGCCAAATGTCTACTTCTGTCGTCCGATCATTTTTCTAAGCACTGTTGTCATCGTTCAGACAGACAACAGCTTGTTGAAATATACACATGTGTTTAAAAGTAGAAACAAAAGTAAAAAACAACTTAATAACTATCAGATCTGATTGGTAAACAAAGATTTTGGATGAACCTATCTGTATGATGTTCAAACAGAGCAATCGAAGACACGTTTACGTCGTTTACAACTCAATATATAAGTTGAGGCCACGTTCCAATTGGACAAAAAAAAATATAGATAATTATAGCGTTAGATTTTCCTTCAGAGTATTAATTTGTAGATGTAATAGTGGTCAATTGGATAAAAGAAGTTTTGCCTGTAATGTTAATTTTCAATTTCATTTAATTACTATTTTGCTCTTTTGATATATCGACATTTTCGAATCATATACTTTTCTACCAGTTTCTGCGTTGTGTAACCCAATAAAGATAAATTATATTAAAGAATTAAAACCAATAGGTGAAAGGGTGGCTGTGTGTTCGAAAGTAAACTATGCATTCTTGAATTGACAATAAACGCCCGTTTATTGTTGTCATTTATGGAACTGAGTAAGGGACTCCTCACACATCGTGTTTCGCGTCGAGTTACATCAGTGACCAGTCTTTGAATGCGCATGCGCTATTAGAAATTTCTTAGTAAGGCTCATCGCTGACAGTAAACTTTAACTAATTGCTCAACACAACCTTTATATTGACGTTTACCTTGACAACCTCTTGACAATGAGACAGCCTGAGTCCGGGAAATAACCGTGGCACCCTGTTCCTATTTACTATCTATGATATATGCAAATAAGCTAAACGTCATATATTCTTAAAGAGTCCCTTCTTTTGTTATTTGGAGTCACGTGATACCTTTATAACTGGTCCATAAGTTTGGTTTACTAAAACTTGGTCTTCATAATACAGTTAAACTTAGACCAAACGGTTTGACTTTTACAAAACCTAGTTTTGACAAAAACCTGGTTTAATTTAGACTTGGTACAATCATACTGCCCTGAGGGTGTGGCCCCTGTGGGCTCATTAGGGGCCACAGGGCAACCAAAGCTATCAATTATAATCCTCACTAGTCACTAGGCAAGGAGTCTGTGCATAATATTGTAGCTGTCTAGGCCTTATGGTTCTGGAGAAGAAGATGAAAAAAGGGTTTAAATGCGTGGAAGCTAGAAATTAGAATCCTCACTAGTCAAGAAGTTTGAAAACTAAATATCAGCTTTCTGGGCCTTATGTAGTCCAGCTTCAGGACTGTAAATAAAAAGGAGCCTTTAATACAGTCTAGGTTCTCCTTCAGCAAGTCTAGGCTACAGCAATTTACATGAAATGAGGAGACCAAGAAATAAAAATGTTGAAAAGAATGTAATTATTTCAAAAATAATACATTTCATAGACTAAATTTTAGTCTAGGCCTTATGCTTCTGTAGAAGAAATCGAAAAAGCGCAAAACGAAGGACGGGTGAACGGACGCCGAACACCATGCCATGCCATAAGCCCATCGTGCCTTACAAACCAGATGGGCTCAAATGGCATTTAAACACAGAAGTAAACCTTTGCGCCTAGGTGCAACTTTTCTTAATCCCTTTTCTCATTCACGAATTCACATGCATGATTAAATATACCCACAATGTTCAATACACATATGTGACATTGTGTAATAGTAAATATACTTTGTTCTCATGTCTTAAAGCAGCATGTTGTATTTGTCAATTACAAACATCCATTTCATACAAAGGTAAAAAGGTAAAAAAAAAACATTTTAGTATAGAATTTCCTGATATTGCGACGTTTTGGCTCCAAGGGAAGAAGGGATATTCCTGGTTCACAGGTACAGACTTTGATTTTGGTCTTATTTGAGAATAGAGAGTACGGTCAAAAGATAGGACATGGGTTAAGTGGTGTCTCGTTGTCAAAGAAACTCTTATATCGATCAGTGGATGGAAAATCTAGAATCGACATGGCGACATTGGAATCGATTGGAAATTGAAAAGTGGCAAAAGCAGTTTACTGGATGCCATCGGCTGCAGAATGTGGCAGGATTGGAACCTCTTTTGGAGTAACGTTGGGACACCAACAATCTTAACTGCTTTCCTCGACGTCTGTGCCGGAAGTATTGGAACACAATTGAGAAAGTATTTTAGATTCAGAAAGATGAAGCTTTTAGGAAAATTAAGTGGTTGCTCATTCTCTCCCCACAGAGGCAGCTCAGTCATACCTGAGTTAGCCTCTGTTCTATTACGGCTAATACATGGGATAGAAAGGTAGAACATTGATTGGAGGCAATCGAAGTTAGTTGTGCAATCAGCGACGCCGTTTCAAAAATGGTCATTCGCAAAAGCTCGGCTATTTCCGTGTGGTTTCTGTAAAGCTATCGTTGAAATTTAACATCCAGGGGAGATAACTCTTCCTTCTACAAAACATCGCTTTTGACCTTCTTATTAGTTTTTATTTGGTTAATTATTAAAATAAAATTCACTATAAAACTAATAACAATTTACACAATTTGAAACAGTATATTTCTAATGAAAAACTCTATACATATCTGATTTTCATATATTTTCCCTCTCACACTGTTAATGAAAAATAAACCTGAAGCCATGGTGCTTTCCATGTCACTATAAGACCGTTAAGAATTCCCCAAGTCGTAGATATCCAAAAGGTGTTTTCAATGGCTGCAAATAAGGAGATATCTAAAGTTACAACTTTTTGCCGCTAGGGAAATCTGCCGGAAGCCCAGGATCTTGGCGTAATAGAACAGAGGCTAACTCGGGTATGACGGAGCTGCCTCTGTGGGGAGAGAATGGTAGTTGTATCTAATTGACCAATCAGGGATCGTCTTGCCAAGCCTCAATAGTATGCATTCGCACATATAAGTTATAACGTTGGAGGGTCAATGGTCGGCGAAAGGTCGGCTGACGCGACCCGCTGCTTCATCTTGCTAGACTCAATATCGGGAGTTTAGCGAGTATGATTGAGGCTAGGTTTACTAAATGTTTTAGGAAAATACTTAGTGTGTTTGATGCCTTGAGTCTGAAAGGTACATATATTGAGTATTTTGATACTTTTTAATATTTTCAGATTGATTTTTTTCAAAATAATTATGTCTCACGTACTTAATACCTTATTAATAAGAGCAACCCAAGGATGTAGCCATACACGTAACAAGTTACTAACAACGTAGATACAAATAGTCATCGATCACCAAGTAATTTAAGTATATGAGTTTTCACCACAACATATATGAAAAGTAACTTTCACTCTGGTTTTACCTTTTTAATCTACGAAACCCACTAAATGACCATTTATCTTTATATAGGTATACTGCTTTTGCATACAGGAGTAAAAATAAATTCAATTTTCGTTACACTATTTACATAGAATTTAAAAATACGTATAACTGTTTGTAAATTTACATTTACATGACTTCTGAGGTCATGAATATTTGACCCTAGTGAAAAAAAACTCATGTATATAATTGTGTTCTCATGATTTTTTTACATACCCCAAATACATATACATACATTGGTAAATTTACTCAAATACGTTACTTCGTGCACGAAAAAAGGTCTTAGGTTAGTAAAATATCGATCATGGTCGAAAAATATGAATACATGCAATTGCGTATATACCACGAGATTTACACATGTGAATTTTTTTGCAAATATGCAAACGCTCGCCGTATAAACATGGAATGTTTTATGATATAATGTATCAAAACAGTTATCCGTATGCTGAAAAGAAACACATTTTCAGCTTTAGACGAACAGGCCGACTTTAATATTTTTTTCTTTCACAACCTTTTCATTTTCGCAAGAGTGAGGATATTAACAGTGTATGAAATAAGGCCCGTCCGACAGCCCGGTACTGGTTACTTTTGGTCGGGACTGGTAACTTTTTAAACTTTTCCTTTAATTTTACCATTATAATTTACAAAATACCAATTTTGGGCTGGCAAAATTTTTAGCTTGTTTCAAACACTGATATTAAGATTTTAACAAGATCTAACATATATTCGTGAAATCTATTTTATTTTCAATTTGAATGCCAACAACACATAGATTGTCCATAAAAACATTTTTGGTTCATTTTTCAAATTCCTTGACTACCTTTCCAAGATGAGATGCATCGGAAGGTATAAAGAGGTATGTCATCAGATTATTATCAAGGATCGGCTGCAATCTAACTTAGTTATATACTTTTATTGTATTTGTCGTACCCGAAAATTTTTTCTCTGTGTATCATTCATACTTTCACAGCCTAGTTACCAATTCAAGCAACAAAACTATAATCATCTCTTTGTAGTTAAATCATTTCATTGCAAAGTTAACATAATATTAAAGTTTTCCGATAGCAGTTCCTAAATCTGATTACAATATATATAATAATATATATATAATATAAACGTCCTTTTCTTCAAAATACTGAGCTCAATATCAAAACGTTAATTTTCATCAAAACAGTAACATATGCGATTATTAAAAACCGTATGATCTTTTAAAACAATAACTAAATAATTAAAGGGACAGTAACACGTTTTTGGGGGAATATAAGGTGATGTCAGGAAAAATGAAAATTAATGGTTTCAATTGAAAGACATTTAAACTAAATGAAGCAGTAATAATTCAAATATATAATGTAAAGTTTAGCCCTGGATTCCTTATTCTTACACAAAGTGAATTAAAGGTGTTCACTGTTCACACAAAATGGCCGATTTTAGGTTAATCTTCATACTTTGTTCTCTGATTATGGATAATTGGTTTGTTATGAGATTTTTTACTCTTTCAAAATAATACATTTAGCATTAACGTACAATTATGTGAAATTTTAAAATATAAAATTATAAAAAAAACGTGCTAACTGCTAAAACCAGAGGTTTGGTTGTAAGAGCAATTTTATCACACATAAAATTTAATTATTATTTTATGTCAACCCTTTAGATTATGAATAAAATTGAGGATTGATGTGTCTTCATTTTAATAATCGACACTTACATATATTTTGTATGGAATGCGTAACAATAACCCATTTAAAATCCGTGCCTCACCATATATGAAGAGAATCGGGATTTATCAAACCAACAAGCTGAACATTGATTTACAGCAGCTTGCATCAAAAACAACTCACTGCATCTCATAAAATCAATACAAACCTATCCTTTCAATTTTATTCATCCGATAAAATACCAGTACAATCAAAACAAACCCAATCACTAGATAAAAAGCCACCCTCAATTTCAACAATCTAGATGCTAACATTATTCATAGCGAGGCGAGAGCTTGCCGCCATCTTGTTGACATAGCGCTCTCGCTTAACGCGAGACGAATCCGGTCTCAGCTTATCTCGCTAAAGTCTGCCCTTCAACAGGGCAGCTATACATAGCAGATGATATTCAGGGTCAAGTAAAACATGAACATCATAACAGTACTTCCTGAAATACATTATTTCTCATCAGTTGACAGAACGAGACTTCACTCTACATTCGATGCGATTAACGGGAACACAGGTCACTTCCTTAACGCTAACTGCGCATGTGCGGCCAAAGCCTCGTTTATCCGTTCAATGGTGGACATATGTTTCCGTCATGCGCACATGCCCTTCTGTTGCATGCTGGGAATAACAAACGACGCCATTTTGCCGAATGTTCCCGAAGTTATATCCATCGCATTTTGTCTATATTTATCGCTTGAAACTTTAAACGAGTGAGTAGAAAACATTTTACACCAAGAAGAACACAATTATCATTCATGTCATAAATATTGATGCCTAGAACATGTCAAAAGTCATATGTATTTCTTATTGCGTGTTAGATATAACTTGAACTTGAACATAATTTTCAATATATTCAATATCGATGGTGAACTTATTGAGTGGTCAGGAGTGGAATAGAAATATTTATTTGCCATATTTTTCGATTTGTCGTTCCGTATAAACATAACCTCGTCTTGGTGTTTTATAATGGCGGATTATAACTTCCGTCAAGTGGTTATCTTTGATTGTTGCATTCCCATGTTCCCTGTTTCCGTTTCATAAGAGCTAAGTTCCTTTATTATCGCTTGATTGTCTATATCAGAATTAATATAATTGAAATATCCTTGACAAAGTAAAGAAAGGATTTTGCTTTTAATAGAAAATTTAATCTTATAAATTGGTGAATTGCGTTTTGACAATTTTTAACTGGGATAAATTATCCTAACGGGATCTGATAATTGAATGCAAATGTTGAATATTTCATACCTTTGATATTTCTAGCTTCATAATTTAAGATTTTACTGTAATTATCATTTTATAATAATTTTACAGATTCAGTAACGTTTCATGATTGTTATTTACATAAGGTAATCAGTGTTTGCGCAGACTAGCGGATTCGTAAATGTAGTGTTTTCGTATATATATAGGCTCTACACGTTTGTGGACCGATTTTCGACACAGTATTTTTAATTTAGAAATGTATAATGGTTATATTTTTCTGTTTACTTTGTGCTTTTATGTTGATAAATAAACTGATCTGTTAAGTATGATTTAATTTCCACTCAGGAACAAATTATGTTACTGGAAAACAAAGTTCACGGTATCAGTCTTAACCATATCAATAAATTTAATTAATGATTTATTAGAAACTAAAATTCACAATTATGATGAGATAAGCACATTGAAATGCTGCAACCAAAATAATTTTACCAGTACAACAAAACCTCTCTCCTTTTTCATAATTCCGGATAACTTCAAATCTGCCAGTCGTTGTTATATTTGAATTTCAATATTTACAAAACACACCCAATTTGTTTATTCATAAAGAATCAAACACAAGAAGCACAAGAATATTTTGTTGCCCAATTGTAAAGTGTCTACGAACCAACCAATAGGTACCTACACCGTTTAGCGTTAATCTTGTTTACAGAGTCTTGTATAATATAAAAATACTCTAAAATATTTTCATAAATAAAGTCATAAAATGATTTAATTTTCTTATAAGACTATTTTTACGTTAAATATGTTGTGTATATAAATTATTTTAATTGAAACCAAAATTAAGAAATTAAATACCTAGGGCTAGCTAAATATTCCATAAAACACAAGTTCAACCGCCTTTGAACAAAACATAGGATTTTATATCGAAAACTTTGAAAAGAAACCTCCGATAATAAGTCCGCTGTTTCGACAGTTTCAATTTCTCCTTCTATAAATGTTTATGTTTTTATCATAATATTAATTGCAAGTTCATTCTAAGGAAGAAAACATATTACTGTTACACATTCCTCATATTCTTGAATTTGTTCTGTATTGAAAATTCTTTAATCATGCAAGGAAAGAGTGGGCACCCAACATGATTTTATAAGCTTATGGAATGATTTTCAAGAAGCCGTTACAAATCCACAAATCGACAACCGTGTTTGAAAATATACACAATAAAGGCATATGCTTTCATGGACCAAGGAAAACAATATGTATAGCGCGTGACCATAATACAGTATCATTACATGATTACAACGATGATGAGCCGGATGTCAATATCACATAAATGTCATGTATTTATCCATATTATTTGTTTTTTTATCCAAGATGGAATATGCGAAAGGAATAAATCCTTGATGATATTGCTAACATCTCTCTGAAAAAATATGTAATTGATCAAATTTTGGTGTTATTTGACGTGTTTTGATATGGGTTTTTATAACCCCGAATCGGATATTCAGGGGGTATATTGTTTTTGTCCTGTCTGGCTGTCAGTCTGTTTGTCACACAAAAATTGATTCTTGATTATAACTTTTGATTGTTTGTGGGTAGACCTTTAGTATTTCACATGTGCATCTATCATGATAAGACCTTTCCGATCAGGTCACTAATTTTGAACTCGTGACCTTGACCTTGGCGCAGCAAGTTTTTCACGAAAACTTTAACCTTGGCTGTAACTTGCGATTGGAATTGGATAGAGATAGACCTTTGATATTTCACATGTGCATCTATCACGATAAGACCTTTCAGATAAGGTAATAATTTTTGACCTCGTGACTTGACCTTGGCGCAGCAAGCAATTTTTCGAAAACTTTAACCATGGCCATAACGTGTGATTGGTTAGAGATTGACCTTTTGTATTTCACATATTTCAGAAATGTCGTAGGTTCATATTGGCACAAAAAATATTCATTTACAATTTACTGGTATCCGGGTGCGTCAGTGTTAAACAAACCGATCTTTTTAATTCATTTTCCGTGTGTCCATATATACGAGCCGGCGATACCGCTTATTTTCGAAAAGAATACTATGTTCTTGACAAAATAGACAATTCTTTTCACGTTATGAACCACATATTGTTTCTACATTTTCTCCTTCATATATTAAAGGACGATACTTTTTGCAATTGGAAATTTTAATATGGAGGAAAACAATCCAGGGAAAACGTTTCGATGATTCTCCAATATTTACACTGAATTAAAAAAAGCTCGATCCCATAATTTTATTACTTCCCTTGCCGGGATTCGACTTAGCTCGACTCACCGTTTTCATGAACCCATGTGTACCGTTGAATATTATTTTATCAGTTCTTTCGAGATTATTGCAAATGTTTATGGTTCATGCTTGGTTCAAGTTATTGCAAATACAGATGTCTTCGTATAGATATCGCAGTTTACAACCATTTATAACGCAAGGATCCAAATAAGCCATAGTACTGATCATTTGGAAAATGATGTGTCATGAAATTCTGATGCAAATCAATTACAAATTTTTTAAAAAACACATTGAAAAACATTTCTGGATTGGGGTGTCAGTTAAACCTCTTTTCGACCTTAAAGACTCAGTTTTGCAAGGCAAATCTTGAATTATTTTTTAGGAGAGTCATACTGCAATACTCAAAGGTTTGGAGGCTTTGGAACTTTCGTTTTAAGGTGTTAATTCCGGCGTGGATCAGATGTTTTCTATATATGTCCGGTTTTACTCTAACCCTCACAAGAATTATGTGATAATCAGTCGTCAATGTACACAGCTGCAACTTTGGATCACGTCGGGTGCATTTTTCACATGGATTTTGTAAAATGACGTGATAAGCCTTGTCTTAAGCCAACGTTACGGGAAGTACATTTTACATTCAATATTGAGGGATATATAAATACTGTACGCATAACGCCTAGAAAGCTGAAACCTTGTGTACAGACACCAGACTCATAATAAGTCATAATCGGATTGGTTGTTTTGAAATAAATTTTGAAGGGGACTGAAAGTAATTTCATTTGAACAAACACAGTTTCATTGCAAAACAAAAGGTCAATATGGACGATAAACAGTAAGACATAAACTTGTCGGTCAAAACGGAAGAAACATCAGTATAGAATTGGAATAACGGGTAATTTCCTTGTCTCCTTGCCGACTCCGGAAACAGTCACATCTCAAAACTTCCAAAACTGGAACCTAAGTCAACTTATGCCTGATGAGTCCAGGGTGTGATTAATCACTGCTTAGGTATATGAAACTTTATGCATGTAAAATTCATACCATGACATAACAACAAGTGACCCTTACAGGGAAGCTATTTTATCAAAATGCAAAATTAATGACAACAAACTTAACTCCTCAAACTCATATCTGAGGCAAGGTGTTATATATTATAAACAGTACAGCAATTGCCCTCGGATTTTGCCTTATGGAAACGCTTGATCGCAGTATATGAAACAAGCCTCAAAAGTACCCTGTCTAAAAGTGTTTTTTTGTAGATTCAAATGGAAAAACCTCAAAAATTTACAAGCCCAGACCAAAAACAAACATGTACCAATCTGGCGGACGGGCCTTATTTCAGTCTTGTGATCAGCTATGGGGGTCATTTAGGCATTTTGCTAGGAGATTGGCCCCTAACAATTTAAAGGTACTGCTAGGACCACCTCTAGGAAGAACATTGGTTAGTTCATACACTGTTGATCGTTAGTCAAGTGCAAGTGTCATTGCCTCTTGAATTATATATTGCCCAATAAAGATAAAACTGTAACCCCTTTCATTTCGGTAGGATCTTTCAGCGTGCTGTATAACAATGTAATTCACTAGCTAGTTCGGCTACATCTTCCGCACGCATCGGGCGAGCTATGCATTTACAAGAAATTCATATTCACCCTTGCGACAACTCGAAGGGAAAGCTGTGACAGGAAGTAGCCTGATTATTGAGCTATGGTGTAGGCCAATCAAAAGCGAGGATATGTTTGAATTCATTTATTGAGCACACAAAACTGTAATAAAACGATGCGATTTCTAAATAGAAACTGAGAGATACAGCCTTATTCTATGCAGTATTTTGGTCACCTATATTCACGCATCGTTTTTATGACTGTTGTCACAACGTAACTAAGGGATTAATTAGAAATTAAATTTCGCTTCGAGTTCGAGTTGGACTGACGCAAGGGACGTTACTCTCTTTGTCCTACAGGGGGCGCTGATAGAGTCACAACTTTCCCGTCGAGTTGTCGCAAGGGTGAATATGAATTTCTTGTAAATGCATATCTCGCCCGATGCGTTCGGAAGATGGTTCGGCTATGAAACGTTTCATTTATGAGTAAGGAATCTGAGGAAAATAAGATGACATTGTTAGAAGAAAATATTTGTCATGGCTTGTATATAATTAGTATATAATTTCCGTTCATCTGGGAAAATGTGTTGAAATTGAATTGAACTTGAAGGTTTGACCTTCGGTGTCTATTCAAATATCAGAGGTTAAAGACTAGGGCTGTGCAATATTATCGCAATACCATTATATTGCAATACAGATTGTACAATACAATTATTGCAATATTATTTTCTTTGAGCAATATATTGCAATATTTATGAACCAACTCAAATCAAGCCAAATTCATTCAAATATCTTGTTAAAGGCACAATTACATACTAAATGTGAAAGAACTGCTTAAGTGTGGCATATATGTAATGAAATGTATTGGATTGTTCAAAAGGAGATAGTAAACATTTTGAAAGTTACATGCCATTGACTTTCAAATCTTCTGAGTATTAGTCTCTTTCTTCAAACATTTAGAATGCTTTTTATCAAATTATAATCTGTAAACTGCATAAAAAGTATAAACAGTTGATTAACGAGTTCTTTCAATATATTGCAATATTATTGCAATACATGATCTGTATGTTGCAATATATCGCAATACATGATCTGTATGTTGCAATATATCGCAATACGAAATTTGGTGCAATATCCAGTCCTGATAAAGACCCATATATGTAGTGAAGTTCAATATTATTAAAATTATTTTATCGTATTCATTGTATTTATTTCAAAATAGGACCAAAATTCATTAAATAGGGGACAATTTACCAAAATTTACCGAAAGGAAGACAATCAAGTGTGGTCATCTCACAATTTGCGTTTCCTAAACATACGCCCGAAAGCCGTCTTTTTCACGCACGAATAAATTTTCTTTTCTTTTTCTCCTTTCGATTCCATTCTCCCTGATCTGTCTACTCTTTTTTTGGATGGCAACACCCACGTGTTAAATAGCTGTAACTTTGCTGACAACACGTTAAACCCCAACTCACTTGATGTCGCTAACGGTCGAGTTGTTTACGGACTTGGCGTCTGCGTTTCGTTTCTGATTGGATAACATGTACGCAAAGGGAGGTAATTGGGTTTGAGATAAACCCGTTACGTTTTCCAGGGCTTGTAGTGTAGATTTATCGTAACGAAAGCGCTGGATTATCGAGGATGACCATGTCTAGTTTTATTGATTCTACATCCTGACGTCTCTTAAAGCTGACGTCAGAAACGTATAAAGCTTGCAGTCATGAAATATAAAAGTTAAGAACCAGTCCTTCATTACGAAAAGATTTAACCCTTTAGCTCCTACAAGCCAAATATCAGACTCTAAAGCGTTTTTCCTACTGGTTTCTTATAGAAGAAAGGGTTAAGGGCGAATCAAAAAGTTACCTTATTGTCTAATCACTAATTTTGTCAAAGTTAACCATTTCATCCGTACATTTCTTATTGGTTCCTTCGGAGAGAAAGTTTTAAGGGTGAATCAAAAAGTTCGCAGCCGCTTATTGTCTTATCTCTGTATTTGCAGGTTGATGGCCACGAATGTCTCGCTATCAACGAGTGGAGTGAGTGCTCCGGCTACAGCCCCAGTTGGGACTCAGGACCCTGTTATTGTTGGAGCTTCCCCTCCAAAGTGAGCACTAGTAGCGTCTCTATAGGCAATTTAGTGTGACTTTACCAACAGGCAGTTTAGTGTGACTTTACCAACAGGCACTTTTGTGTGACTTTACCAACTCAATTTAGTGTGACTTTACCAACAGACAATTTAGTGTGACTTTACCAACAGTCTGTTTAGTGTGACTTTACCAACAGTCAATTTAGTGTAACTTTACCAACATTCAATTTAGTGTGACTTTACCAACTGTCAATTTAGTGTGACTTTACCAACATTCAATTTAGTGTGACTTTACCAACTGTCAATTTAGTGTGACTTTACCAACATTCAATTAAGTGTGACTTTACCAACTGTCTATTTAGTGTGACTTTACCAACAGTCTGTTTAGTGTGACTTTACCAACTGTCAATTTAGTGTGACTTTACCAACAGTCAATTTAGTGTGACTTTACCAACAGTCAATTTAGTGTGACTTTACCAACAGTCAATTTAGTGTGACTTTACCAACATTCAATTTAGTGTGACTTTACCAACTGTCAATTTAGTGTGACTTTACCAACAGTCAATTTAGTGTGACTTTACCAACATTCAATTAAGTGTGACTTTACCAACTGTCTATTTAGTGTGACTTTACCAACAGTCTGTTTAGTGTGACTTTACCAACTGTCAATTTAGTGTGACTTTACCAACAGTCAATTTAGTGTGACTTTACCAACAGTCAATTTAGTGTGACTTTACCAACAGTCAATTTAGTGTGACTTTACCAACATTCAATTTAGTGTGACTTTACCAACTGTCAATTTAGTGTGACTTTACCAACAGTCAGTTAAGTGTAACTTTACCTTCAGTGGAAAGACTCTTTTTGTTTCTAGTTATGTAAATCCAGTGTTTTTGTTTTTGTTATATTTTCACAGATTAAGTGAATTTTCTTTACTAGGAAGTTGTGTCGAGAATTCAGGAATACGATATTTTAATAACACATTCGAAAAACGATTTTACGTTTTTAAATATTTTAATCTGAGATCGATTATTATGTCTTTTGATTTTGCATAATAGTTATTCACATAAATGTTCAGTTATAATAGCTAGTAGCTTGTGTCTTCATACAAACAAATAAAAATCATTTCTCAATTTAAAAGTGTTTAAATGCAGCTCTCTCTATTCCTCGAAACGATAACAGGTAAATAATATTTAAGTTGTAAAAAATAAAAATGTTTTAAAAGTTTCACATTTAGGGACTAAAGGAGAATATTTGGAAATAAATCTTTGACAACGGTTCATTTCAGTATTATTTTCTGAATTTCAAATGGCCCATTGGCCTAATATCAATAGAAACCTTTTTTTAAAATCGCCCATTTTAAAATCCTTACTTAAATTCATAATTTTGAGTTAGCTTTTAATTTTCAATTTCAGGCCAAAATCCAAGGCTCGGCTACTGTTTAACACTGATGGAAGTGTCAAGCTCCTGGGAGACCCTAGTCTCTTCCCAGGCTCAGGGATTGACAGCAACAGTCACCATCTGGTCCCGACGGTGGGGCCGGACGGCAAGATGACAATGCTTCTCACCCCCATGGGATCTGGGGGGAAAACATTCATCCTCAACCCGACAAATGGTTGCAGTTTACCAAAGACCTTCCCTTTGCTTAACCCTGTTGCAAAGACGTCAAATCCTTCAACTGTCCTTGCTGTTACAAACTCTTGTAGTTCTGTTGGCATCAATACTAGTAATGTTGGTATCAACACTCAACCCAACCCAGTTGTCATAAAAACAAACGAGTTCAAGAGTTCCCCCCAGCAGAAGTCTCTTTTGTCTGGGTTAGAGACGATAAAAACAGTGTATAAGCCACCAGACCCCTCATCTCAATATGTTACTCACATGAGAATTGACCCATCAGGAGCTTGTACTTCTACGGTCAAGGTTCCAGTTGATAAGGATGATGATGAAAAAGGCCACTCACGTTCCACTGCACTCAAGGCTATTGCTGATAAAATAAATCCAGATAATGCCAATCAGCAAAAGAAATCTTTACTGTCTAATATTCTTGAAGAGACTACTGGGAAGAGAAAGTCTGTTCTTGAGACTAAGCCTACGTCAACAACGACATATGTCATAGCTCCAAATGGAAAAATTGTTCATGAAAGTAAGAGTAATTGGACAAATCTTAGCAGCGTGTCTCCTCTAACTCCGAATATTGTTTTACATCAAAATCACAATAATGAACCAAAATCGTTCTGTCCAAAAACTGTGTATCCTCCCCGTATTGTACCCCCTCTAATGCCCAGGATAAGTTTGTCAGGGGCTTCCCAGATACCTACAGCCGACAAAGACAAACCTTTAACTTACATACTTCTTCCAACATCTACACCAGACAGTGCTCAAGCTGGAGCTCAGAGTGTCACCTATTCCTCTAATAACTCAAGTACCCCAAGCACATCAACTGTAAGCAGTGTTCCACAGATACGGCTTAGTGAAAAGTCACAGATTACAGTCCCTTCGAAGTACTTTTATAAAACCCTAGGCTCTGATGGGGACGGGAAATTTGTGGTGTACCCAACCCAACCTGACCCCACAGTTACTGCAAAGTATTCACATGTAAAGGGGGAAGTGAAAGTACCGGCTGATAATACCAAGACGATATCCCAATCCAATCAAAACCTTTCAAATGTCCCGGATCCAAGCACCGAGGATTCAAAGACTTTCCTCAGTCAGGACAAGGCAAATGAGAAGACAAGTCTTGATCCAGAAACAGGATTGTTTGCACCGGCACCGGAAGCAAATGAAGAAGATGAAGATGACTCTTTGTGCATTAAGATAGACTCTGTGTTCTCACTCTCAACGAGGAATGAAACTGAAGATCCTCCAGCTGTTTATATCAAGGAAGAACTTGATGATGCAGTACCAGGCGAAGCTTCTGTTGAAGATACGTCTACCATATCAGAGCCAACAACTGTAACGTGTAATCCAGCTTATGTTGTGCTTGATCGGTTATCTGAGTACCAGATAGCACATTACAAGACATCCATTGTGAAATGTTCAGATTATTGCCGAAAAAGGACGTTGAACTTCTTGTGTAGTCTTGGTCTTGTTGAGTGTGAACCAACTGTACACACAATTCATCCAAAACAAGAAACTATTGAAAATGACAACGCAGAGAGTCTTTCCGAGGACAAAGAGTCCTCAGTTGATGATGTGGAACAATCAAATAAAAGAAAACTAGAAAATGATGATTGTGAAAAAGATTGTAAATTAACAAAGAAAGACTGTGAGGAGAATCCAAAAACAGCTTCAAACGTTACTGAACAAAGCGAATCCAAAACAGGTCCAAGTGCAAACGGTTCGCCCCCAACTTTGAACGTACGGAAAGTCGATTCTCCTGGGGCTGCTCAAACAAAGGTACTAAAGTTTACTAAGGTTGATAAAGAGCGGTTTATACCTAAATCAAAAGATGTTATTACGTCAGCTTCGATGCAGGTCCAACCCCAGCCTAAAGTAGTTAGCAAACCGGTTGTCAGTCCACACAAACCTGCCCCTGTCATGATCCAGGCAAGTAAAGTCATGACTGGACTTCCCCCTGTTCAGCTTGGTGTGCAATCAAATGTTCCAATTACAAAAGTTCAGGACAATTCCAAGAAACAATACTTCCTGTTTAACGTCAATGGTCAAAATATCTTAGTTCCAACTTCAAATGACATGCAGAAACCAAAGGCGTTCATGTTGAAAGGAAATGATACTAAGTTATTACCCCCTGGTCCCGCTAGTAGCAAGCTTCCTCCTGCACTTGGCAAAGTTTCGTTATTGAACAGAACAATACCACCTAAAGTGACAACTATTCAAACAAATAATTCAAATCAGAAACGATCTTTGGAAGTTACCCTCTCAAATGAGATTCCCTTAAAGGTGCTGAAACCAGAACCACAAAAGAAAGAGGAAACTATTCCAGGGATACGAATAAAATCGGAGCCCATTACACATGGATATGGAGACGAAGAGCCAATAAAATCAAAGTCCAGCAGGAAATCAAAAGTGAAGGTGAAAAAAGAACCAGTGAACAATGAGTGGCAAGAAATCTGGAGCTCTTCGTCAACGCCTGTCCCCGATCCAACTTCAGTTCCTAAGACAAAGCCAAAGCCTCTCAAAACGTCTTCCAAGGGTTCAGAGAAGCCCGAAGAGGAAGGTGAACATACTCCAAGGAGTCCTGACATGCCTGATCTGCCAATGATGCGTGTGCCAAGTTCTGAGGAAATAGCTAAGAGCTCGGCTACCCATAATGATCGTATTGAAAGGCTCAAGGCTCTTCTGAAGAGCAAGGAGAAGCTGATCGAGGATCTAAAAGAGAAGAGACTTAAAGAAGGAAACATTCTTGATGACGAACTATTTGCTGACAGTCGACCTTCAGTTTCGCCAGTAAATACACATTGGGATTCGAACACAGGACAGACAATAACAGATGATATGGGTGATGGTGCTATAGTTAAGGGCAGTTCTGAATTCGATAAAGTTGGCAGTAGTGACACTGAAAGTTGTGAACCATGTTGGGCTTCCTTCGATGTGAACGATGACATCAACTGACGATGAATGATTGTTGCAATTAATGTGCAACAAAGTGCAACTGATCCCATCATGAGAACATGACACTTGTGGCAACGTGATAATTAATACGGGATATATGACAATTAACAGCTCTTGCATAACCAGTTTGGTTCACATAAAAGTTTAGTGCTATTTAAGGAAATGCATGTGGTGTAGCTTTTCGTACAGATCTGTGATGATTGACTTGTGTTGATTGGAATTGTCAGCTAGGCAATTAGGGAAATAGAAAAAAAATGTCTTCAAAAATACGCCCTTGAAGCAAAGTTTATTTTTTTCATTTTTATTTTGTTCTTGTAAAAGTCGATATTTCATATCACTGTAATGTCATTTCATCAAAAAAGTCAAAAGTGACCATGTCTTTTATATGTTTTTATTTATTTTAGTAGATAAATCAGTAATTTAAACATATTTACTTGGGATAGAAGCTCTTGGTGATTTGAATGTCACATGGTTATGGCATGTATTCTGTAGCTTACAAGTTAATTTCCACATTGGTAATATATATTACTTGGTTTAGTCGCCTGAATATTTCTTGATTTTATTATATTTGTTGAACAGTGTATTACTTATGTTTAAAATCATGATTAACTCATGTACTTTGAACTGTACAGTATCAGTTGTAATACTGTTGTCATAAAATCCAAATTTCATCAACGAAAACATAATTCTTAGCGAAATTGTTAAACATCCTCTCGAAAAGAATATTCATTTTCATTTATTCTTTCCAGGTCAGCTCTTTGACATATGTATTTCTGCTTCCATTTCCGAGACAGTAAGCAATTGCAATACAGACAACTTTATTGTTTATATCAAATAGTGTCTCACATGGTGATTCCAGTCTTTCAGTGAACGAAACGAATTATCGTTTCGAAAGAACTTCAGGAATCTCAAGTCAAGGAAGCGATCCACGTGTGACAGAGGGTTCCTGGGAAGAAATGGTGTTAATAACTTCTGTCGAGAGAGAATTATCTTAATAAATTCGTCATGAATTGATATCTTGACATTTTTCCAATTTGATGGACAGATGTAGACAAAGAATTTGTTATACAAACATAATGTAACAATAATAATTAAGATTGTATAACTGAATGTGAAAATTGAGACTATTTTCATGTCATGCACAATTTTTCATAATTTTGCACTCCATCTGTTACATGCACCTTTGACTTTTATTTCAGTTCTGTTTATGTTATATCATATTTGATTTTTATAAATCAGGATCTTAAACAATGACAATATGTGTTAAAATTGTGTTCTTTGCTTTGTTACCAAGCTGCACAAAAGTCAAATCATACGATGAACTCAACTCACTTACATTTACAGATAAATATCGCAATGGTTACATAGTCTTCAAGTTGGACATACAAGGACGGAAAGTTTTGTATGTCTGTCATTATCAAGCGACTTCTTGTGCATTTTATAAGCATAAATGGTAATCGAAAATAAGAGTACATTGGTGGATAAGAACACGAAATGAGATATTCTAAGTACGACGATGACCTTCAAACAAGGATTCAGAGCATTATGGTAAATCCAAGAGTATTGAAAACGCGATTATGTCTGGAACTACGTATTTACATAAGCATATACACTCGATGCTTTGTGGCTATCCATAGGCACGCCGCTAATGGCTGAAATATTGCCCAAGCGGCGTAATACTATAACTCGCTCACTACCCATAGGCCATTGTCTTCTGAATATATGTATTCTTGCTAAAATAGATTTGTTTCACATCAGAATCAAGTCAAATTGCGATGAATGCTTAAATGCATTTTGTAACGATGCGATAACGTTTATTAAAAATGTTCTTACCCGTGTCAAAACACGTGTAGATCGACGCGCGATAACACCAAATTCTTGACCATTCTAAAAATGTGTGTATGCATGAGAGCAAAACTTTCGTTGTGAAATGGTCATTGTATGTATTTGGTCATCGACGGGAAACAAAAGTGTGCTTTTACACAAAGCTGCTGGTAAATATGAACATGATATGGATTAACCTTGGAGTGGTGAAATTGGACAGAATGAGTATGATAATGACATCATATACAAAGTTTGAGCGATTCGTGAAGCTATGGTCATCGAAACCAAATTTCATAATGAATCAAAGTTGAATGCCAATTAAAATGCTGCTCCTGTTGCTTTATGATGATGATGACGACGTCGATGAGGTGGATGATGATGATGATGATAATAAGTCGGTGAAGACAACAGTATCGAGAGAAAAACAACGTCACTACCAATTTCACAGCAACAGATCAACTTCATCAAAAAGGGTCTTCTCATCGTTTCCTGAGTTATTTCCCCTTCCGTCCGTGACCCAGGGATAAAATCTTTCTGATAAACAGGTTTTGCTCAAAGTTCATCATGTGACATTCTATATTTATATCAAAAGAGAAACATGCAGTCACAACCAATGTCTCTGCATCAACCAGTGTCTTCAATGTCTCATAAGCTAGGTTATTTCCCTTTCCGGCCGTGACCCCAGGATAAAATCTTTCTGATTAAAAGGTTTTGCTCACTATTCAACATGAGCCATTCTCTATTTATATCGAAAGAAATACCCTCACAATTAACTTCAGAGACCTTTACACGACTTCAATTCCTCTCAAAACCAATACAATTTCTAAACTTAATAAAATAGAACACCATTATTCCTGGATAGCATTTTAATGTGAAAGTCAACGTTTCTGAGGACTATGTTTCCAAGAAAGACGGAAGTTGATGCAAATCGTGTTGTTCTTTCGTATAAATACCGCTTCTTAAAGGGGCAGTAGCACGTTTTGTTTTAAATGTTGTATTTTGAATTATTTACTGATAATTGTACATTTATACTAATGTATTATTTTGATAGTGCCAAAAATATCATTACGCAAACCAATCATCCATAGTCGGAGAACAAATTTTAAAGATTCACATAAAGTCCATAGGCGGCCATTTTTTTTTTTAACACCTTTAATTAATTTTATGTAAGAAAAAGGAATCGCATGCCTGAACTTAACATTATATATTTAATGTATTACTGTTTCATTTAGTTTAAATACGTTGTCCTTTTATTGGAACCATTTATTTTCATTTTCATGATATCACCTAATATTGCCCCTAAAAACGTGCTACTGTCCCTTTAATGCTGTTCAAAGACCCTGTTGGAATTCGTTGATATGCCAAAGACAGCTTGACATTTCTTGAACAGAAAGAATGGAGTTTCAAGACTATAAGTCTTCGACAGCAGACTCTCAAGGATTGCAAGAGGAGAAATGATTGGTATATTTCATAAGACTATATCGGAAAGAGAAACCTCACTTCGAGATATGCGAAAAATAACAGCAGTAACAGTGCTTCATAGCAATATATGATGCGGAGACTTTAAGATTAAAGGGAATCAACAACCTAGCTTGTGAAACCAGATTGACCATCGTAATGAGAGCGTCCAGACGGGTAAGGGGGGTCACGTGACACAAACTTGGTACTGGTTGTCAGCTGTAAGCGGTTCGTAACCAAACGATTTCGTCCCTACCGAGCATTTACGACTCTTTCGGGGCCCTGCTAAAAAAAACTCTGGAAGTTAAAAATTCGGGTTGCAGACCCCCTTTAAGATTAAGATTTTTGGGGACGGCAACAATGAATACAGCATTTTTTCCAAGTACAAGAAAATGTTAACATGGACTAAGTTTTAATGATACCTGGAGCGAACACACTTTGCAAAAGTCTTGAAAAAATTATCATACAACGCGTTATTTATACATTTAAACGTTCTTCTTGAAATGATAAATCTGTTAGGAAGCCTGTGAAAATGCTTTAAATCATTGATCTTAAGATGCATCCAAATTAAAACGTTTAGCTATTATGAACACATCCTGCTACACCAGCGTATATGTCTCCGCTATACTATAGGAGGATATCAGGGGATAGGTTGTAGCATTAGGCGGAGACATATACGCTGATGTAGCAGGATGTTATGAACAGGATTAAAATTAGTTTACTTAAAATCTAGTCTGAAGGGGTATTTCACTTCCTAAAGCAGTAAATATAAGAAAATTAAAAATGCATGTACACACGGTTAATAATTCTTCGAAAAAAGGAATCACAAAAATGCTTAAATAAACCTTCCTTCATAATGTTCATCGAAAAGAGACACATGACAAAAGGTGTCCTGTAGACTAAATTCCAGTCTCTGAAATGAAAATACATGTTAAATGCAGCTTTCTACTATTACAATTGAAAGGAGCCCACTGAAGCTGTTCATGAAACTGCAGTGAGCTAGACTTGCTGCAATAATATAGACTTGTTTCAGGGGATGTTAGAAAGACTAGGCATCCATCTACATCACCGTATTTGAATCCGAATATTGAAAGCCCCTTTTTGATCAAGCCAAAGGCCTCGTTTCCCTTACACTGCAACAGTCTGTTGATCATGACCACAGGTCATATTTGCTTTTTAGCCAATGAAATGTCATTATTCGATGTATGAATGAGTGAGTGATTTATATAGCGCCTGTCTTCCAGATATATAATGACTGCTGAGCGACCCATGTTGTCTGTTGATGTGCATTGGGAAGAGATTAAGTGTTGAGATGACTAAGAAAAGAGCCTTCTGTTGGACAGTTCCTGATATCCACTGGAAGAGTGTTCCACAGTTTTGGACCAGCAACACATAACGCCATTTCGCCAATATTTGTCCATAAAAAGACAGATTCACTCTGGGTTAGAACCAATCTAGTTAAAACTAGCTGTAGTGTTATCGTCCCCTAAGTCCTAACGTAAGAACTTAGGGGACGATAACATTACAGCTAGTTTTAACTAGATTGGTTAGAATAAGAAGGATTGACTGATACAAGAAATTTGATTTGCTGGTTATCTATTAGGATCCATATGAGGCTTTTGGCTTGATAGGTATCAGGGTATAGCTGTAGACTGAGCGGAAACAAATTTACGTTGATGTCCCAGGTCGAAAAAATGTAAGACTGTTTCTGAAGCTAACCATGACAAAATAAATCAGAAAACCAAGATTTGATAAAAAGCCATTGAACAAAACAAGTGAGTGAGTTATTTTGTTGTTGTTTAGCGACATTATTTAAGAGTAAGTCAATAATGACATTGAGAAAATAATCAAGAAAACGCTACTAAATGGATCACAATATGAGCAGTCCCGTATTCCAAGAAATTGTAAAGATGTGCAAGTATCTCCTTCCTATTGTTTTAAAGGGGAAGTAGCACATTTTTGAAAATTTTATTTTTTAATATTTCACTAAAAATTCTATGTTAAATGCTAAAATTATTATTTTGATAGTGTCAAAAATCTCAAAACACAAACTAATCATCCATAGTCAGAGAACAAATTATAAAGACTTACATAAATACCATTGGCGGCCATTTTTGTGTGAACACCTTTAATTCATTTTGAGTAAGAAAAGGAATCGCATGGCTGAACATGACATTATATAATTGATTTATTACTGCTTCATTTAGTTGATTACCTTTTTTTTCAGTTTGAACCACTTTTTTCCTGAAATTACCTTTTTATAAAAACAAAGTGCTACTGCCCCTCACTGGCATTGGTAACTTAGCATAAGATGAAACACGTGTGCAATGATTTTTACATACTAGTTATGTTGACTAAAGTAAAAGTACCATTCAAAAAATTACCCATAATTACCCATTAGTATCCATATAAAACTTTAGAGACGTTTACAAATATACCGGTATTTAAATTCAATATCGGGGATCCCTGATATAATGCTGTAGGCCCTATATATGTATCGGGTAACTTTTTAATATTATTTTCTAATAAGGGTTGGTCGCATAATTAAATACCCGAAAATAACCCATATTTTAATGCATCATTTGTTTTTTGGTGTGCAATATCGATTAAGCATCAGTGGTTTTAATTTCAATATTAAAGGAGAAAATTATTGAAGATGTTAAACGGATCAGAAATTACCTTTTAAAAACAAAATATTAAAATACACGTAAATTTAGCTTTTGATATACACTTGTTAAGATATTATTATAAGGATTATAAACATACTGACATATTCGAATTTTGGCACGCAATTCTTGCAAGACATAACAGTACTTTCATAATGAAGCGTGAAGTCGACATTCAGATGGGAACGGGTAATTTTACGAACGCTTCTTATTTCCAAGCATGTTATGATTTTATGTTAAAATGTCTAATGAATGAACAGATTTTAATCAAATACGCAATTACATTGTAAGAAATCGTCGAAAATGGTTGATATTTTATGTCCGTTTAAACACAGTAATTAGAATATGACATAACTGAATATAAGTCTGATGAATGGGTATAATAAAATCAACTATACAATTACATTGAAAAGAAGATTCAACGAATTAACTAACAGTTTGTAATGGTAATCATAGGCTATGGTTTACATTATTTAACTTCATAAGCTGAAAACGACTTAAATAAACAGCCTAGCAAGCGAAAATTTATATAAAATTATTTCAATCATTTTATTCAGCAAACAAATTTCTTTTGGGTAAAATCAAAACTTAATCTGTTAATATAGCAAAAACGCTTTTGATGGCATGATTTAAAATTTTAGTTGTTCTAAGTTGCGAGATTAAAAATGTAATTGTATTACAGGTTTTTGTAACATTTTATTATGTAAAATATGTACTCGTTTGCTTGAAATAGTTTACACGAAAGAGTTTTGGCATAATGATGTACATAATTTATATAGTATTTTAGATCATACTTAAATGGCACATCAGTAGTTCAGTAGTAGCCTACCTATTTAAGTAGCTATCGGGTGTTTTTAATTAAGTAGGCTTACTCATAACATGAGGCAGGTAATAAATTCAGAACAAAAGCCGCTATATTTTGAAATGCCTGATTGATTGCAAAATAAATTGAACTCGAGTAAAGGCAGCATGTAAAACATGTTTTTTTACTTGATTTGTAGGCCCTATAGTTGTGAGATTAAAGAAAACACGAGGCATTTAAGAGTATTTAAATAAAATTTAAAAAATCAATATTTGAACTGAAAAAACTGATGGAATTGTTTTTATGAAATGAACTTATAATTAGAAGAAAAAAAACAGACCACGAACGTAGGCCTAATGTACCCTTTCAAAATACTTTTTCATTAAAATATTTTTTTTATTCTATTTTTTATTTCATTATGGAAGTGTGATATATCTTTCTTAATTCTGGCATAAAATTGAGTTCCGTTACAACATCATTCAGATACGCTAGATATAAAATCTGCATAGAAATAATATTATTAATTTTGATTCGTCGTAAAATCCAATCAACGCTATCAATGCGTGTGTGTCGATGTAAACAAATTGGTTTTGTCTATGTCTACTTCATGCAAATAGTCTTTACTGTAGTGCTAATCAACTGAATTATTGAACGAGCCACGAACGTTCGTGTTGATTTCCATGGAGGTTTACACTCTTGATTGACGGGCACTTGTTCACTGGCTGTCGTCATATCAACAATACGCTACGCATGCGCAGTTTCGCTTGAGCAATGGCGGGTGTTTGAGTGAGTTGTTTTGGCGAGTCGACAAAACGGAACGATTGACAGGTCTTTAATTTCCGGATCGCTTCATCAAAATGGCAGGTAATGATGTAGACAATAGTTATCGATTAGTAAATATTGATGATGCTTTTTTTAACATGTCATTGTTTGTGCAAGGATGTTTTTACTTTCACCGGTTGACAGTTTAGCTGTTGTGACACGATTCACGAATCATGACCGAAAAAGAAATCGCATTCTGACAGTTTATGCTTTTCCGACTTTTCTGAAGTATTTTTGATCTGTGCGAAAAATGAACTGTTAAAAATGTAAAATAAATGTTCATTTATTTTTATCTTGACAGTCCATGCATGCATGTTCACATGAAAAATGGTTGAACGATCATCAATACTTGCATGTAGTTCGTTTGGAAATTTAGCTATTGAGAAAATAAATACTTCGCTTGGTTTAAAAAATCTTTCGTTGACAGTTTGATATCACATTTACATGTTTTAATCAACAATAAAATACTTAATTCGAAGTCAAAAGTACAGTACCCTCTGCAAAAGTGCCATAAATTTTAACGAACCTGCTTTCGGTGACGTCATCTTTATGTGTTCTGGATTTTCACCGAGACTCAGTTACAGCAATTGCGTCCAATGGGTCACACTGATTGGGAGAAAAAGAAGTCGTGTGCGACAAGGACATCTTTTAAGCATAAATTAAAAAACGCAGTTATTGTGAGATGGCTACACTTGATTTGCCTTCATGTCAGCTGCCAGTAAATTGTCTCCTATTTAATGAATTTTGGTCCGATTTTTTTTACAGAATAAAAACTTTTGTACTCAAGTATCCTGTCCTAGACTCCAAGTACTGATTGTGGTTCGTGGTCGGTGTTTTTTTTAGGAAATGTCATCATAAATTGCTGTTCTTTGATCAATTTACTATTTAATGAGAAAAGAATTGAAGTGATAGAATATATGCATGTCTTTATCAAGTTGTCCTTTGTAAATCAAAACAAGAACATCTACCAGTAAGATGCTTCAAGTGGGTTGCTTTAAACCATGTACTAATAACATTATGTATAAACTGTTACTGGTACATGTCCCCTTGAATTTCGTTTCTACGAAAATTACCCTGAAAATTATATAACTCGGGAAAGATGATCTGTCATTTTCCCTCACTCATTAGTCATTATAGCTATTGTCTAAAGGTTTAGCTCCTCTGGCCTGAAAGGCCCGATGGGTGCATGGCATATGCATAGTGTCCGGCGTCCGTCCATCAATAAACTTTGTGCATTTTTTACTTCTTCTCCAAAAACTTCATGTACAGACTCCTTGACTAGTGAGGATTATAAATTGTAACTTTGGTGATCCTGTGACCCCTAATAAGCGCCACAAGGGCCACGCCCTAAAAACCTATGTTTGGCTTCTTCTCCGGAACCAAAAGGCTAAGAAAGCTGAAATCTTGTGTACATACTCTTTGACTAGTGAGGATTACAAGTTGTAACTTTGGTGATTCTGTGATTCCTAATAAGGGCCACTGGGGCCACACCCTAAAACCCTTTTTTCGGCTTCTTCTCCAGAACCGAAAGGCTTAGAAAGCTGAAATCTTGTATATAGACTCCTTGACTAGTGGGGATTATAAAACATAACTTTGGTGACCCTGTGGGCTGTGACTCTTAATGAGGGTCACAGGGGCCAAGCTTGAAAATCCTACTTTCTTCTTCTCTGGAACCAAAAGGCTAAGAAAGCTGAAATCTTGTGTACAGACTCTTTGACTAGTGAGGACTATAGATTGTAACTTTGGTGATTCTGTGGCCCCCTATAAGGGCCAGAGGGGCCACACCCTAAAAACCTTTTTTCGGCTTCTTCTCCAGAAAGCTGAAACTTGTGTATAGACTCCTTGACTAGTGAAGATTATAAATTGTAACTTTGGTGGCCCTGTTGCCCCTAATCAGGGCCACAGAGGCTATATGCCCTTAAAACCCATTTTCATTTTCTTCTCCAGAAGCATCAGGCCAGAAGCATCAGGCCTTTACACATCACAATGTGCTTTTCTATAAATAGCAATACAGAAACAAGGAACAAAACCAATCCACAATCCTATAGACAATTTTAAGCAATAGAGTGTTCTGTTTCTATCGTTTTCTGAAATATATATTATATGTTGTATATATATACAAAATAGAGGTGTGACCATACAGATTTCTCAAGAAATTATTTCTCATAAGAAATTTTGCATGTTTGTTCCACCATGTTCCGAAGGATGTAGCGCCCAATACAAACACTATTTGTTTATTTTTCACAAATTTCTATTGTTTGTAGTTAATTATTTTCAAAGATCAGAAATTAAACAACATCTAAAAAATGGGAAGTACACAGTAATTCTGTTGGTCAGGGTTGCACAGTCGGGGGTATCAGTTAGCCATGCTCACTTTTTGCTTGTCATCTGCTAAATTCATGACCATTCTTTCAGATAAAACAGCTGATCTGTTGGACAGTCCTCGTAACAAGACCAAGTTAAAAACAAAGTTAACGCTGACGCACAATGATAGTAAGATTCTGGGTCGCACAACGACAATGAGACGAGAGAAGACCACTAACGATAAAGTTGGGACTCTGAAACTGAAGACTCATAACAGTGCGTGGACTCCTGTAGTTCACAAACCTTCTAACGAACAGGTAGGGGTTTCAGTGTTGCATCTAGGGGTTGTAGTTTTATCTCTTATTGTTTTTATACCTACGAGGGTAGTCATATCTGGGTTCATATTTTTCATGTGATGCAACAGGGCAACATATCACAGTTACTTGGACTCCTGTAGTTCACAAACCTTCAAACGAACAGGTAGGGGTTTCAGTGTTACATCTAGGGGTTATAATTTTCTCTCTTTTTGTCTTTATTAACTACTAGGGTAGTCATATCGATGTCAATATTTTTCATATGATGCCATAGGGCAATATTTCACAGTTACTTGGACTCCTGTAGTTCACAAACCTTCAAACGAACAGGTAGGGGTTTCAGTGTTACATCTAGGGGTTATAATTTTCTCTCTTTTTGTCTTTATTAACTACTAGGGTAGTCATATCGATGTCAATATTTTTCATATGATGCCATAGGGCAATATTTCACAGTGCTTGGACTCTTGTGGTTCACAAACTTTCTAACGAACAGGTAGGGGTTTTGTCTTGGGATCAGGGATGCATAATTGCTGGTTTAATTTTGTATCATTTCTTCCATGATCTCCCACAAACAAAACTCCTTCACAAAGTGAATGGTACAACTTCAATAATGTAATAGATTTATGTATTTAAACGATCATACACTGTCTTCACAACATATTGTCTTCAAACACTGAAAGCGATGAAGTTCAATAATGATATTTCCTCATTTAATGTGATGGAAAATTTCAAAATTTGCGAAAAAAATCTTTGAGGTAGCATTCTTTCAAAAAAATTTCTTAATGTAGCCGAACCTCAGGTATGTATATGGGTATTAACAAAACTCTCAAAAGTGTTTCATCAATTAAAAAAAATTTAATCATCAGTGAAACTCTCACTGATGATTGATTTTTTTTTTAATTGATGAATTTTAAATAATTATTGTCTTCACCATAAAACGATTATCTATGTCAAAATTTCACTTCTACTTGCTAGCAAAGATTTTTTTAAGCAGAACCCTGAAAACAGTTTGATCAATAATGAAATCCAAGTGTAATGTGTAAGTTCATGCATAAAAAATATTAATTCAGACATGTTCTTGTATCTGTTTCAGATATTTAAAGAAAGAAGAGATCTGGTTTCACACTGGGTAAGATTTGTTTTCCATAATGACTTTAATTTAGAAAAATATATATATAAATTTTATATGTTACAAGATTATGAGATACGCAAGTTTTCATGAACCATATCTTGGAATTTCCCTTTAAAAATCTCATTCCTTTTCATTAGCCTTGAAAGGTTTAACATTGGAAATCTGATTTAATTGCTTAAAGGAGCAGTAGCATATTTAATGGGTAAATAACCGTAATATAAGATGATGTCAGGAAAATGAATATAAATAGTTCCAATTAAAAGATAAATCAATTATATGATGTAAAGTTCAGCCCTGCGATTCCTTTTTCTTACACAATATGAATTAAAGGTGTACACACAAAATTGGCCGCCTATGGACTTTATGTGAATCTTTAAAATTTGTTTTCTGACTGTGGATGATTGGTTTATTGTAATGAGATTTTCAACACTATCAAAATAACACATTTATTATCAATGAAAATATGAAATTTTGAAAAAACTGAGCTGGTAAAAAAACAATTTATGTTCAATGATCAGTTCAGCAAGTAAAATCATAAAGGAGTTTCTTAAAGAATGATTAGCCCCATTGTGTCCACAGTACGACTTATGGTCCGACTCCCAGAGGAAGCGGTTCCTTGACGTGATCTTTCATCAGAGTAAACGCTCACAGAAGAAGTTTGTCCAGGAATGGTTCCGCGACCGAGTTCCTCTCCAACATCTCGACTTCACAACCGTTTTACCCAGAATCCTCTCTGTCTATGTCTTCTCCTTCCTTGAACCCAAGAGTCTCTGTCGGGCAGCCCAAACGTGCTGGCACTGGAAGTTCCTTACAGAGCAGGTATTATATTGGAGCAGAGGAAAATTTAGTCCTCATGTTTTGTTTACCTTTTTCCACTGCACCTTAATAAATATGCAAAAATGTTACTGACTCATGCTGAGCCCAAAGTTGAATATCAGTAGCGATTGGTTTTACAAAATCAGGTGCTTGCATTGAAAATATTTTATTATTTTTCAAGGTAAATTGACATTTAATTAAGAAGTAAAGCAGTTGTCTGATAAAATTGTTTCAAATTTTAAAGAGGAAAAGAATCTGTTAAGTTATCTTTGCAGAGTAGAAAAAAGTTGCTTATCCATTATTGGTATTGATGGTATATTGGAGGAAAGAACCACCATCAACAGAGAGTAATTCGAAAATAGCCATTAAAATATTGTTACATGTTTAGGAGTCTGTTGACTCCTTCATCAGACTTTTTTTTTTTTAAATGTTTTTATTCCTTGAAGCATAGGCATGATATACATACAATAATGAGTATATGGATTACAGAATAATCTGCACAATACATAATGCAGTATACAATGACAAATAACTCTCTTGGTTGAAGAAACATGACAAATTTCTCAAAAAGTATTTGATATGATATCCATATGTGGTATGGCAATGAGCAACAAAGAATGTTTGAGTAAACAAGAGCTGTAGGTGAAAATACACACACAAAAAAACTATAAATTTGTAAATAAGGTATGGAGGGAGGACCAGAATGTGTAGAATCGGTCTGGCATAGCATTTGAAAATGCTGTATATTTTGTTGCATTATAATATTGAAAAACTTCTCTTTGGAAAAAATCAATTTTGGCTTTGTGTCTTTAATCTGTCTTGGTATCTTTATAGATTTTTAATAATGTTTATAAAAAAATCATCTCCCGTTGGACCCCAGGATGAGATCTGGAGCATGAAGTGCAGCAAGTACGGTTGGTTCCTGCCGTACAGTCCCGCAAACAACGAGTACGGGGCGTGGAAGAGACACTACATCGCCTGTGTACAGACTCTCGACTATGTCTCGGGCAGTGGCATGGTAAGTTGATTGATTGATTGTAGAACCTGTCTGTCTTAAAGACAGAGACAAAGAAACAGACAGACAGACGGAGACATAGCCAGAGACTGAGAGAGAAAACCAGAGACAGACAGACAGACACCAAAGTATGTCTCCGGCAGTGGCATGGTAAGTTAAGTTGTCTTGATTAATTGTTTAACCCGTCTGTCTTTAAGACAGAGAGACAAAGAAACAGACAGACAGACAGACACCAAAGTATGTCTCCGGCAGTGGCATGGTAAGTTGAGGTTATCTTGATCGTTGTATAATCTGTCTGTCTTTATTAATATCATATGAGGTTGAGATAATTTATCTTCTATAGGAGCTGGTCTCGATTATTTACGGATATAAGATATAGCTATTTTTTATTAAAATATGTAATGATAATATATTAGAATTAGTGTCTGTGAATGGTGCTAAATTAACATCAAAGATCTGAAAATGACTAAATTATCAAACAGAGCACAATAGAAAAAAAACTATAAACAAAATTTGTTCTGTTTTACCAGAGTTCACCTTTATAAATCAGGGTAAGAATTAATTGACTTGCAATTTCAACATATTGTCATGATTGAAAATTATCAAATTATTCTGTCAATAAAATCGACTGCAGCAGGAGCGTATCATTTTAAAGCTAATCAACGTCATATTGTGACAACAGGAAGGTTTTATGTTGCCATTGTAATTGAATTATGCCATTTACCTTGATATCTGAAAGCAAAACAATATATATGACGAAAATCACTGAGTTGCTCTTTAATGAACCTTTGTCATTATTTGTTGATTATATTCAGCGTAGAAGCTAATGACGATTTCATTGATATAGATCTTAAAATCAAAGATAAAAATGAAAATTGTTAATTTGTGGGTCATCTTACACAACAGGATGATCTCTATGGAACAAGAGCTGATGGATCGCATCTCAAACGCAGTACAAAGAAGATAAAACCAAATCGACTGGATGGCTCCGACAGTCGTATGTATCCCAACATTCATTTCTGAATAAATTAAAAACAGTGTATAAACTAGATTGGAAACCTAGACTGTCCTGAAAATCAAGTGGTCAAATCCTTAGGGGAAATTTTTTGAAAGTTACCAGTCCTGACCAAAAAGTAACCAGTCCTGGCAAAAAGTAGCCAGTTTAAGGGCTGGCGCACGGGCTATATTTTAAACACTGTTAAAAAGTCGCAAGCTTATTTATCATTTGCGTTCATGGCAATTAAACATTCTCATTAATAACAACTAATTTGTTTGTTATCATATAAAAAAGAAAACAATCCTGGATTGACAGGCTAATTATTGGCTTAGAAAACTTCAGTTCCACTGAAAAGGGTTAATTGTTAGACTTTCTCCATGCAGTAATTGAAATACTCATGAAAGCAGGGTAAAGACCCAAGTTATCTTCATGCTATTGCAGTTTAATATTTTATGAAGTAAATAATAACTGTATCGATGGGTTATGGTAAATGATCTCGTGAGGGCGTAGCCCAAGCTGAGTTTATTGCCATAACCGATGCAAAAGTGTTAATATTTGGCTTACACTCCCATTGAACACTCCTACAATAATTTCAACTAATTATACAAATAATCAAGAAATGCTTTTATGATACACTTAGTGTGTTTAGTGTGTTAAGAAGAAAGTTTGTTAGTTATCAAAAGCATCTTCCCCTGTAATACATAATTTTCAATCAGTGCCTTATTTAAGCCTTGCTCTATTCAACTCATCTTGTGTGCCAACTCTTTTGCATACTGCACACGGACTTGACAGTCCAATTGTTCAGCTCCAATAGCTGATGAGGATGTGTACTCAAACCACAGGACTTAATGTGGCAAGGCTAAAATTAGCCAGCAATTGTCCTTGTGAGAGGAATTGTATTTAAAGGGGCAGTAGCACATTTTTTATAATTTTATATTTCAAAATTTTCACTTATAATTGTATGTTATTGCTAAATATATTATTTTGATCGTGTAATTAATCTCATTACACAGGCCAATCAGCCATAGTCAGAGGACAAAGTATGAAGATTTACATAAAATCCATTGGTGGCCATTTTTTTGTGAACACCTTTAATTCATTTTCTGTAGGAAAAAGGAATCGCATGGCTAAACTTTACATTATATATTTGAATTATTACTGCTCCATTTATTTTAAATACATTGTCTTTCAATTGGAACCATTAATTTTCATTTTCCTGACATCACCTAATATTCCCCCTAAAACGTGCTACTGCCCCTTTAAGGGTGAATGTTGACCTCAAAGGCACTATTGCGATAGCTAATGTCTATTGTGAGTAACTTTTTCAATAGGGATAGTCCATTTTTGGCTACTATTGCAATAGTTTATCGATAAAGGAAAGGCAGACTAGCCACTTTGTTTGTAATTGTGGATGTCACCATTTTAACTGGGCATTGTAGCAAAAGAATTATATCTGGAGTATCTTCTGGTTGCTTTTTTATCTGCTAGCTATGTTCAAGTATTTCCAAATGAAAAAGACATGTTTAAATTTTACTTTTAACATTGATCTAGACTACTAAATTGAGAAAATTGTCGATTCGATTGATACTTAAATATGCTATCTATACTATTGATCATCTGATAAGAACTATCAGTATAGCAACTATTGCAATAAGTTGACAGTTTGATCTATCGTTACAACTCTAGTTATCATCAAAGAAAATTGTGTTTATCTCCACTTGTCCACAGGTCGACTGATGGATGTGAGACCACCCTGGCAGGCTTGCAGTAGGAACCCACAGGACCTCCAGCGATCTCACCACGCCATGATCACGGAGAGGAACATGAACGATCCTGATGTACCCAAGTCTTCCCTCGTTCTCCACAACAAGTGGGGCATCATTCGCAAACAGCACGAGAACAAGACGTCGCGGTCGCTCGACTTTGAGGTCGGTCTCAATACAAGCAGGAGGAAGGAGAGACATCGAGCCTTGACAGTAAGTGTTTTATTGAAAGTAAATTGCTATGCCCCCACTACAACATAGTCGGCAGACGGGAGTATATAGTGTGACCCATCCGTGCGTCCATGTCCAAAATACTTTCCAGAGCATAACCCACAAACTATTTGATTCAGAAACTTAAATTTGGTTTTGTGGTTACCTATGTGGTGGAAATGTGCTTTTTGGGGTTACAAGGTTACTCTCTGAACACAAAACTAACATTTTGTTGTCAGTGCTGTGACATCATAGCATTGTGACATTACTTGATGATGCAAAAGTATCAAGATGTCATGTAGGTATCCTAGGAGATATCGCTTGATCTCATACAATTGATTTCCCCTGTGGAACCCAGTTTTGTATGATAAAACAATATATGTAGCATGTTCCCTAGCCAATAAGTTTTACTGTTGTACAGTAAGTTAACCTTTCTTTCTTCAGTCGGGAGAAGACTATGACCCAAGGACGGTGAACAACCGGACTCTGAGTGAGGTTGTTGGGATGGAAAACATGGAGGAGCTGAGACTGAGAGAAATGAGGGAGACTCCAGGACTACCTCCATCAAGGACGTCTGCTAGAAGGTAACTATCCTCCATCCCTCTCGCTAGCTAGTCTACAGATACTAAAGAGGACATCATGGTCCCATTGCACAAAACACTTAGGTTACCTTTAGTCCCTAAGGTAGTCTTAGTGTTAAAGTGACACAGAGTATCTTTCTTAAAATCTACCTTTTAGTTACAATACCTAATAAACACTATCGAATCGAATATATCTTCCTGTCAGCTTATGACAAGGTTTCAAAATTACGTTTGGCGAATTTGCTCGTGCCACTCGAGCCACATTGTCCGGTTTTCGATCAAAATCCCGACTTTGAATGGCCGTATTTTTGCTCTAATGTACTGATTGACCTTTAACTTGTTATTTTCAGTAACAGTGGTTCCCGATGTATTAACATCGATTTCAAAATTTGTCATGTGATCCTATCAACATACTCTATGTCTCTTTAAGGATTGCACCAAGGTTTTTTTGCTACAAGCATTCAAGGTATTGAGAAGGGGGAAAGGGGACCCTCACCTCTAGAACCTCTGCAGACCTCTAGTAGTAGGTAGTAGGTAGACTATTGCTATTGCAAATATTGCTATTGAGGGCAGACTTGTTGTTGTGATGTTTTGAAAGATAAGAAAGAAATAAAGACTACTCCCCTTTAGGACTGATCTATTGCTTATGCATGTAGTTCAATTTTTCAGAAATATTAATGTTAAAATTTGTATCATTTTTCCTGAATCTATGTCCGCTCCTCTCTCCCCCAGATCGAACCTATCAGGAGGAGGTGGAGTATACCCGAGCCCGTACTCTCGCACTACAGCGCTGCCCCCTGGTGGTGGCCAGGCAATCAACAACCCTTGTATCGTCTTCATCTCATCTCGGGTTCCTGCCGCAGAGGTCTGTATCATACTCAGTCTTTGGTGTGTTATTCTAGAAAATAATTAGGGGTGAAACGGTTCACTACTACAGTGTCAGTTCCATGCACCGTAGATTATCATGATTTTTTGGTTCGAACCGCATATTTCATTTGTGTCCAAAAAATCATTTTAATAACTTAAAAAACCAATGATAATTATTCAAAATGAAACTGAAAAAAAAAGTATTTATTATCATTAAATGTCTTCAACTTTTGAAGTGGTAATGAAAACCCTTTCGCTATTTTCACGGAAGTAAACGTTCGGAACGAGTTAGTTTGATCTTTAACTCTCAACAATAGTGTTTGAATGATGTGCATTCTGAACCGAAAATGTACTGAACTAAGAGTCCTGTACAGCAATATGCACCAAACCGAAGCTCAAGCATACCGTTTAACCCCCAAAAATAATCTACATTTTATTGTCTTTCACATGTATAAAATTTGGATATTTGTTTTGTGCCTATGCAACCAGCTGCCACAAATCAGCACCAGTTCAAGCATTGTTCTGTCCTGATGCAAAGTGTCAAGCAAGGAAGCGACAACTACCATATTTTACTGTCTTTAAGTATGAGGGGATTAGGATTAAACCCTGGCCCTCCAGGTGAAGTCAGAAGAGCAGATACTCTACCAACTGAGCTATGTGCTGGGTTGATGAGCAGCAATTATTGTTATTTTGGTCATCATAATTAATAAGGCAGCTTCTGTCACATCAAATTTATTTTATTGCATGGACCTACATTTTCTGCTAGTTACATAGCACTACGGCATTTGTAGGTACCATACATTATCATGACCTTTGGACCTTATAAGATCTCTTCATGCTTTGAAAATCATTATCCTCGACTCGTGAGTGGAGAAAAAAAAAGTAGTGCAAATTTTCTCTTTGGTCAGTAGTTACATGGGAATTTGAAATTTTAAGATTTATTCTGTTTATGTAATCTTTACTAATTAATAATTACCCCAAAAGAAATAAGCTAAGATGATACAGGATAGGAGAGATTTACTTACAATTTGTCTGTTATTTAATGATCTAGGGGCCAGTTCTCCATGTATCGTCAATCAACATCTGTCATCAAATGGCCCAAAGCTATATATATCATAGCCAAAATTGAATATCATGTTTTCAAGGTTGGACTATAATTGTATTAACCAACTAATTCTGAATTCTTACGGTTGTTTTATTTTATGGAAAAACTCTTAAATTCTTCTGATACCAAATGACACAGTAGCTCAAGACCAATATTTTCAAAGCAGGAGGTGTTTGAATTGTTATAATACAGTCCACACAGCATGACATTGCTTGGGGTCAATGCTGTCATGTGATCTAGTTCGCCAATCAGAATTACTTACAGAAACCATTCATATGATAAGTATTATTGTTACAGCTGCTGCTTGATGCAGTGATGTTCGGAGTGATCCCGATCGTGTACGAGTACGAGGGTACAAGTACGGAGACACTCATGTCTCAGATTGATGCCGTACTGCAGGGGAGGAATGCCCAGTAAGTGTCCAAACTAGAATTTACTATTCTTGTAACGTTCCTTATTTGTACAGCAGTATATTCTGTGTGAAAATTTGTATAAACATGCTTTTGCTAAATATACTATTCAAAGTACATAGAAAGATGGGGAACCATCCAACAGATAAACAAATCAGCGTATCAGATCCAACTTTCTTAATTGTGACGTTTCGCCACCTTTTGAGGGCGGCTTCTTCAGATGATGATGTTACCTATTCAAAGTACATGTAATTTGGAGAATGAAATGGCCATTAAATATAAAATTTGAAAAAGTCTTTAATAAAAGAAAATATACTTCATATGATAAATATGTACCTTGTTATAAAACCAATGGTTCATTATTACAGGAGCGTAGGTCTATTCACGCACTCTGAGGAGCCCGGAGAGATTCGTCTCGTGCATGGCTGCACTATCAGCATCCAGAACTTCGATGGACCAGAACAGCGCGAGTTCTTTGAAACCATCTCCAACCACATCTTACCAGCGAACATGGGCGGGCAGTTGGATGTGTTCGTACCCCTTGCTGCTTCGGGTGAGGCTTCGTTGGTTATTATACCCCTGCCTTTCAGAGTAAGAGGGGTTTAAATCGTTCATTCTGTCCTTGTTTTTATTTCAAGGGAAAACAATGCTTATGTCTAAAATATAAGTTCAGATTTTCTACATTGTGTCGTCATTAAGGTTGTCCATGGAAACATGTTTTATATATATAAGTTCATTGATGATGATGATGTTGATCATGATGATGATGATGTAGGCAAAATATATATTTCTATTGATGATAACAACAAAGCTGGTATTGAGTTAACAATGATTTTGATAAATGAAGGGTATGATGATGGTTATGATGATGTATTAGAATAATGTATGATGTTGATGTTTATGATGGTGAGGGTGATAGTGATAAGAAGTGATGATAATGTTGACGAAAACATTACAATTATAATATTGATGTATGATAATGGCAGTCTAAGTAAACCTAGCCTCAATATTATCCGTTTCACTTCTATACTGAGTCTAAAAAGGTCTAATAGAAGGTCGCGTCAGCCGACCTTTCTGCGACCTATGACCTTCCAACGTAATACGTGCGAAGGCCGACTATTGTGGCTTGGTAATCTCAGTTCTGATTGGTCAACTTGGTCACGTGGGCTGACGCGACTCTCAACCAAGCCTTTCTAGACTCAGTATAGAAGTGAAACGGATAATATTGAGGCTAGGTTTACTTAGACTGTGATAATGGCGATGATGATGATGATGATGATGATGATGTGGATTATGATTTATGAAGATATATGATAGTGGGATGATGATGATATATGATGGTGGTGAAAATGATGATGATGATGATGTTGATGATTATGATATATGATGGTGGTGAAGATGATGTATGATGATGAATGATGATGGCAATGATGAATGATGATGATGGTGTTGATAATGATGATGATGATGATAATCTATAATGATGATGATGATGATGATGATGATGATGATGATGATGATGATGATGCAGAGGCTGGTATGGAGCTGATGGTACAGCTGAGTGTGCTGACAGGAACTCAGTTCTCCTCACCTACAGGGATCATTGGCTCTTACAACCATGGTACGTATAATGAGCTTGATGTATGTCTCTCAAAGATTCATCTTTGTAAGGCATGTTGAGACCCTTACGGTGAAGTTCAATAAAACTGAACTTTGCATCTCTGAAAACTAATTTATGTTTAAGAAAGGGTATCCCAGAACATTTTAGGACCATAAAAAATAATAGTTAACCGATAATAGACTTGCTTTGTAGCTGTTTTCCAAAATTTAGTATTACCTTCCTTTTGAAGAATTCTTGTACATTAAACTTTCATTTTGGTGATGATGAAAACTTTTTTCTCAATTGATCAAGATAGAGAATAGAATGACCCTGTAAAATGAGCTTGTTTAAATATTTGATCTCTGTGTATCAAGAAGGTTTTCTCCATTCATATGCGTTGATTGTGCCAAATCCTTTTACATAGAGGTTTTCTCTAACTCACTCACTCTCTTTCTCAAGGTCACTCATTCACTTTTTCCTAATTCTCCACACTCTAACTTACTTACTCTGTTACTTCCTTACTTTCTTACTCAATTAATTGCTCACTCTCACTCTTTCTCATTGTCACTTTATCATTCTCACTCTTTCTCACTTTCACTCTCACTCTTTCTCACTCTCACTCTCTCTCTCACTCACTTTCTCACTCTCACTCACTTTCTCACTCTCAGTCACTCTCACTCTCACTCTCTCTCTCTCACTCACTCAGTCACTCACCCACTCACTCTCATACTCTCACTCACTCAGTCACTCACCCACTCACTCTCATACTCACTCATTTAACTAATTGTTCAATCTCACGTTTTCTCACTCTCACACTTTTGTACTCTCACTCTCACTCTCATTCTCTCTTTCTAGTTTTCTCACTCACTCTTTCTCTCTCTATCTCTCTCCCTCTCACTCACTCACTCACTCACTCACTCACAATACCCAACTCACTCACTCAGTATCTGACACACTCCATCTCAATGTTTCAGTGAACACAGACTGGTTGATCCCCTACAAGGACAGTCAGCCAACAGACAAGTACTTCTGTCCCAGCAAGATCCGAGTATGGGCTAACGTAGCAGACCAGGCTCTCGAGGCTATCAAGGACTGCCGGCAGATCATGGGGCCGTATTTTGATAAGACACATCGAGATATCGTAGCTCAACTCACAGGTTTGTTAGTTTCCAGGATTCAGACAGTATGATAGTCCTAGGTTCATCTTGCACGGCCTTCTCAGTGCTAAGGGTGACATTAGCATATGGTTATATCAGTAATGAGGGGTAAATCTTACACCTTAGCCTCTTTATGTCCCCGAATCAGAGATTCCTCGGGTATACTGTTTTTGCCCTGTCCATCTGTCAGTCTGTTTGTACCAAAAGATTTTAACCTTGCTCAAAACTTTTGATACTGGGACACTAATTTGAGAAAATGTTGCTATATTTACTGATGTTTGTTAATTCAATTTTGACAATTCATGCAGTAAGGTTTTGATGACAGAAAAGCAATGTTTCATAAGTTAAGCATGGAACACGTATACTCACATGGTAATTGAAGTTTCTCAAATCCACAAAGAAAACCACAAAAGTCACAATCATAATAGAGTGGATAATAAATGGATATAAACTCCAAATGAACCTGTCTCTGCAAAGTGTGAAACCAGCTACCCTGGAAGTATTATTAAAAGCTCGCACAATAAATCAAAGCTCACATACACTTCAGTAGTCTGTCATCCAGACCCTAGAGCAAACTTATTCAATTGACAACCAACCCAATAGAGAAAAGTATAGATGGTTTAGATTACTCAGCTGAAAATCTTCTGGGCTCCTCTTTGTTAGTATACATGAATTGTCAATATTGAAAAGAACAACTTCTTAGACTAAATGTCAGTCTATTACTTCAGGTCAGGTCGTGTTTGACGCCCTGGGTCAGTCCGACATCCAGGGAATCCGCTCCATTACCGAGGTGCTGTGTGAGGGTCTCAAGTCTCTCGGAGTACAGGACAACGTAAGTAACTCTCATAGCCTCAAAGATTGTGCAGTTTTAAAAATGAAAATATTACACTTTCTTGTGTGAAATGTTTTATCTATCTAGGATAAATACTTAGTGTGTAGACGTGTGATGATATTTTGTGATATTCAGGAATCGTGATACTTAATTTGTCAATACATGAATTGTGATGAATTTTCTGTATCGTGATACGAATCATTGACTTTAAATTTGCTAATTTTGCCTAAAAATGTTTTATTTTTCAAAAACTTTGAAATAGCTTATTGTGACCTGTTTCATATTGAATCATGTTGCTATGATATATTGAGATACTTATTAAAATCTTGATCTCCACTACTTCTCCACTATTTGTGTGTTTGAAAATTAGAGAAATTTGTAAGAAATGCTAGCAAGGGAGGACGAGGCACTTATATATTTTTTGCTGATGATAAAAAAATTAGCTCATATGATCTGCCTTGTAGGTGGCGCCACTAGAGTACCTGGGACAGTACCTGCTGGAGAGAGCCGGTGTGTCGGAGATCACTCTAACGAGGACAGGTGAACCTGGCAAGGTAGGCATGTGTATCATACATTTTGACAGTCTGATTAAAATCGGCCTAGTTCCCAGGAACAAAACTTTTAAAATGTTAACTCTATCGAGAATCAAACTTTTGTTTTGATAGGTATCTTCTCCACTGAGTCCAAATGCAGCCATGTAGGTCGCATGTTCTAACATTAACTCACAAGACACCGACAAAAACCTTTGTTATCTAGTGTGGGGCAAGTAACTCCTGTTAACCATGCTATGATAATGATCACCGCTAACCGTCTAATGAGTGAGAGGATGTGATTGGTCTGCTAACGATTGGGTTTTGCCAGCACTAAATTGGTAAAAAACATGCGACGTACTGGGGTGCAGTCGGACCTAGTGTAGAGGATTTCATATCTCTCTGGAGTTATACTTTGAACATTTCATACCTCAGAACTAGGTCGATTTTAATCAGACTGACATTTTGAAATATTATATCTGCAATTATTTTCTGATTTTTGGTTCTTCTGGACTTGTTTCTTTTGCACTGTAATTTGTCTGAAGATGGGAGGCGAAACCCTCCTTAAATGTAAATTAATTTAAACCATGAAGCTATCCCTCATCCTTTAGTTGATCCATGGCCATGGTTTGTTACCTGCTTTGCCCAATCAGCCTGTCGAAATACACCTACCCACTCTCATTGCAATGTAAGAAAGTTAACAAATTTGACCTTGCAATATTAAGTCTTTAACTTTTCACCCCAGAAACCTAAACTTATTTGTTACTTTTTTAAGGTCGAAAGGTTAACCCCATTATTAGACTCGTTGAATATAAGTTCACATCAAAATATAAATGTGGAAGGACAATATCGTAATAATGAATTGATGATCCAAAAAGAGTTAAATTCTTTTTACTTGAAACACAGACCAAGCCCTCGCCTCACCCCAGAAGACAACGTACACCCCCTCCCCCTCCCCCAAGAGATCTGATCGGTATCATGATAATGAACTGATGATCCTGATAAAAACATTTTAAAACTTTTACTTACAGACCAAGCCGTCGCCATCCCCTAGGAGACAACGTACGCCCCCCTCCCCGTCCCCCGAGAGATCTGACCGGTACGTGGATGAAGACAGGGAGGGATCCGCCCCAGAGGGGGTTGTCGTGGACGAGGAAGAGAAGAATGAAGAAGAGGAAGGAGAGAATGATGGTGAGTCAGAAGTATAAAGTCTCATCATTACTTCACCATTGTCTCCCCTGAAAAAGATTTGTCAAAGATTGGGATTTGTTTATCTGAGATGTTGCATCCAAAATATCCATTCATTGTAAAAACTTAACAGATGTTATTATGCATCATCAGTCTATATTTTTATACCCGGGACCAAAGGTCGAGGGTCAAGTTACTTTGAGCTAAGTACATAATGATTGTAAGATCAGAGAAACAAATTTCAGAAGAAGTATGTCAATTGACTTGTTCCATTAACAAAATAATTTCAAATAATTTTCAAAATGAATCATGTAGAAAACTTCCTGATTTTTGTTTTTGATCCCTTGGCGGTTTGTTGTACTAATAAAATGACTAGCATCATGTAATATTGCAGAGATAAGCAAAGGTCTTACCTTAAAATTACTTCTGAAGTAAATAATTTTGAGTTGCTTAACAATATCCCCTTTGCTTGAAACTTTTTTATGGACAATCAAATTCTAAAAAGTGTTGCTCTTCTCTGCAGAAGATAGAAAAGTTGATCAGGAACATACTCGCTCTCAGGGTGTTGTGGGTTATATTTACGATTTACCTTTAAAAGCTTTCGATCAAAAAGTCTTTGCTCTCCTCTGCAGGAGATATAGAAATTGATCATGCGGAGAAGTATGACAGTCCGGAGAAGACGGACAAGGACGAAGAAAACAGTCGTAGACAGGAAGTCATCAATACCATGAGCCTCCAGTCACGTCAAACCCTCACCCTCAACACTCAGGATCTGAGGTCAAAGTTCGGTGCTATGACAACGGGAACCCTTCGAGCTACACGCTCTCAGAGACTGGTGGGTCTTTCTTGTCGTATTTTAATTTCATAAACTATTGTGATAGTAGGCCTTAAGAAAATTTCTATTTTTTGTTCATAATCCTTGTTTTTTTGGGTTTTTTTAAAATAAAAATCTGTATTTTTTATTGTTATTTTTTGCAAAAACTTTAATGATAATAGGACTGTTAAGACTTCCTTAATCAAAATCCAGGTTCATAGGTATTTTCTCTGCTACAATACATACTTTTAAGTCCAATACTCTTGAAAAATCACCTCGGTTTTTGGATTTTGTTATGTAGTCCTCTGTTCGTTTTATTAAAAAATGATATAAATCTGTGTTAGCTATATCTCAACTTTAAGAAAATAATTTAATGCAAAACAAATTAAAATGATATGACAATCAATCATACATGGATGTTTGTTAAATCAATTGATGTAAATTTGATCAAATGTGCTATGAATAAAAATACTCTACCGACACGTAACCCTGTTGGATCATCATAAAAAGAATATCTTAGTTTGTCAAATGTCAAATGGAGAACATTTGCAAGTAGCAAGTTTAAGCATCAATAAATAGGCGTTGTTGTTACAATGTGACATGAAGAACTTGCCCTACAATATTAATCCGTTTACTTTCAGACTAGTCAGCAATACACAGACCACCCTGAGAAGAGGACTCCGATAGCATTTGAGATTCTGACCAGCGAGATAGAGTACAACCGCTTGCTGCGAGCTGTCCGTGATGTGTACTTCAAACCTCTTAAATCAGCTCTAGCTGCCAACAGGTATTAAAACATCTTCCGTACGCATCGGGCGAGATATGCATTTACAGAAATTCATATTCACCCTTGCGACAACTCGACGGGAAAGTTGTGACAGGAAGTAGCCTGATTATTGAGCTATGGTGTAGGCCAATCAAAAGCGAGGATACAAAAAGCACTTCTGGGGAGCATAAACAACATGGGGGGCCCCCATCACATGTAGAATCTATCGCGATGTTTTACCAACAATTAAGCGCCGGCAAATATTTTCCAAGTCATTTCTGGTTATAAATCAGCTGGCACAGTTAAACGATGGCCTGTCATTGTATATTTCAGTGGCATGCCAAACTAAACTCAACAAAATTAGCAAGATAGATTACGATTTGCAGCACAAACTGGAAACACTTCGTGCGACAAGTGTCATACAAATGTTTTCCCTCATCTATTTTTAACGATGTTCAACCACAAACCATATTTTGACTTTCAAAGTACCTTATATTTATTAGATTCAATTGAGCACACAAAACTGTAATAAAATGATGTGAGATCTAAACAGAAACTGAGAAATACAGCCTTATTCTACGCAGTATTTTGGTGACCTATATTCAAGCATCGTTATTTATGACTGTTGTCACAACGTAACTTAGGGATTAATTTGAATTTCGCTTCGAGTTCGAGTTCGAGTTCGTAACGAGTAATTTGATTGGCCAATGCTAGGGACGTAACTCTGTTTGTCCTACAGGGGGCGCTGATAGAGTCACAACTTTCCCGTCGAGTTGTCGCAAGGGTGAATATGAATTTCTTGTAAATGCATATCTCGCCCGATGCGTTGGAAGATGGTATTAAAACTGTAACTCTTGACATACAAGCTCATCTATGCTATATACAGCAACTATTTCAAAGAAGTCAAAAGTGTTTTGGTACTTGGTTTTGATATTCAGTGACTGGCATAGGAAGCGGCCATGGACCATTTTCTACATTGAATGAAGAAATGGCCCTTTTAAATTGGGAATTAATGGCCCATTTGAATTTCAAAAGTTAACGGAATAGCCTGACATTATTTCTTTCATAGAAAATTTTGTTTTAAGCTGTCTTTTACAATGAATATCTGTAAAATGTTTACTCAGGGACATTAATTCAATGGTAAGGACCCAGCGCTTATTAGAGAACCGGCGCTTATTTTCTCAACTACCAATAACCCCTGCGGTTTATAAGTGGAAATCTGGTATGTATTATAACAAAATATTTTTGTTTCAGAGCTATAATTAGCAGTCAGAACCTCCACATCATCTTCACCGACATCATGGCCATCCTCTCTATCAGCAGGTGAAAAAATTAACATACAATTTATGGCTGATTTTCAATGCATAAAAACATGCTCCATGTGACACTGAAGTGGGTCTGTCTTCAGCTGCTGGGGAGGGATATCGCACTGGTTAGCCCGTTTGGCTTGGGATCAAGAGGTCCAGGGCTCAAAACCCTCCTTTCACAAAGCAACCTTTACTAACGTTAACCTTAACTCCCATTCTTTAACATTACACAAAGGCTACCTTAGTGACTTACAATCACCTTAAATCTTTGTGAAAGGAGGCCCTGTTCTACACACAGCAAGGTTTGAGTGCAATGCTATGCTTAATTTCAGCACAGTACCACCCATGGTTCGCTAGTCCCAATCGAGGCCCTCAGTTTTCACGACAATGCATAGCCACATTACTTTTGCAGACTTTCTCCCTACAAATTATTCTACCAGTTTTGATATAATCAAAACACTGTCGGGAAACCTTAAATCATCTCACCGCCCCTCACACTGGAGCTGCTATTAGAAATTGAAATGTTGAAAAATTAAGGAAACTTTAAATGGCTTATCATTTTTTTAGTGCTGGGGTCCTACAGACCCATGCCAAGATTAAAAGAAAAAAATATGTGTAAATATCTTTTGTAAAGGAAAATTAAGAAAAAAATCTCCAAAAAGAAATCGACCCCTCAAATGACTGAGTGACGGGCCCTGTGCCCCACAAGAATTTCTAAAAAACTGAAGTACTGACTTTTCTCTGACCTTTCACTGTTTCCAGACAGCTAACAGAGGACCTCAAGAACCGACTCTCAGACTGGAGCTACCAGCACACATGTCTCGGAGATCTGTTCGTCAAGTTCTGTCTGCAGCTCAAAGCCTACACCAACTTCACCAACAACAATGAGGTGATCCTCAACACCATTGAGAGATGTAAGGAGCAGACGCCAGGTTTCAGGGCCTTCCTCAGCAGGCACGAGAGGATCCCCGAGACCAAAATGTTGACGTGAGTTTGAGAGAACCGTAATGGTTTTAACTAGCATGATTTTATTCTTGAGAATGACAGTTTCACAGAAGCCATTATTTTGTAAATAGACCAACTCCTTTTACCACACTTTCTGAGTATTCATGTCTGCTCAGGGCATTCTCTCACTTAGCGACCTTTGCTAAGGTTGACCTTATCTCCCATTTTTTAGCACCACACTAAGGTTACATTCTGATCACCTTTGGGTTTTGTTAAGGGTGGCCCAGGTCCCAAACTAATCTTACGAGATGACGGTTGAGCTTATCCATGCTTTGTGATAACTATTAGTTAGTCGGTACAGGATGAACAGAGCCAAGGCAGTCAGTCAGTACGAGGTTGACAGTTTCACAGCAGCCATCTTTTTTTAAAGAGACCAACCCTTTTAACCACACTTTCCTTTTCATTTACTTATCTTTTATCCCACTGGTATGTAATACCTTGGGATATAGTCATTGCCCTGTCCCTCCGCGCCGCACTCAAAAACTATTAGACCAAGCTCAATGAAACCTGGTATGTGGATTAGTCAGCATATGTAGATGTGCCTTTTGTATTTTCAACTTTTTCGGATTTTTGTTTTTGCCGGTTTCCATTGAAACATAACTTAGAATTTGGTTCCCAGAGCAGGACGCAAAAACTGTTTGACAGAGCTCAATGAAACTTGGTATGTGGATTAGTCAGCATGTGTAGATGCACCTTTTGGTATATTCAACTTCTTAGAATTTTTATTTTTGACGGTTTCTATGGAAATGTATCTTTCTTTGGGACCGGTGGGGTGTGTCATCTTCTGATGACTCTTGTTTCTCTTTGGACACAGGCTACAAGAGATGTTTCTTCAACCAAGTCGTCGAATCTCGGAGTATGTCACTCTGCTGAGCTGGTTTGAGCTGCACACGCCCCGTAACCATGCCGACAGAGAGGATCTGGCCAACTGCATCGCAACGTTGAAGGAACTCGACCGTGGTATCAGGGAGGTAGGAATCAACTTGTCTATACACTCTATTGAAATAATCTTGATTCACATACACAGAAGTCCAGTAAAAACATGTTCAATATATAGTGCTTTTGACAATATGTTAATTATCATGTTTCTGGGGTTCTGTTTTGCTCATATGGCCTGAAAGGCCTGGAAGCTTAGACATCTGACGAATAAATTTTGAACCTAGAAACTTGAACCTACTAGACCTTTCTAGACTCAATATCAGAGTGAAACGGATAATATTGAGGCTAGGTTCACTTAGACTGCTGAAATCTAGAACCTTAGACTCAACATATCTGGAATATTGTGAAAGCTAATGTAGATTATATTTCATGGATTTCAGATCCCCTCATGATGTGACTGTGTAGCCATTTGTGATTTAGGTAGCATAATGAGCGACAGAGCCAATGGTTCTATTATTCTATTTCATATATGAGTCAAAATCCTGAATAGTCCAATTTTTCCGTCCAATGATCAATTTTCACTTTTAATTTGGTTTTAGTATAATTTTTTAGATCTAATATGTGGAACAAGATCAATTGAGTAGAGCACATATCCTTTTTTATTTGTTCATAAAAAATATTGACTTTTAGAGATCACTTTTGATGTGATTTTATCAAATTTTGCCTGTCCCAAAGCAAGAAAGACAACTTCTACATATAGTTTCTGATAAATTGCTTTGAAATTAAAAAATTCTGTTTGTGTGAAGTTATTCAGTAACAAAAGGGGTTTGGTATATACAGTTGAAAACTGAAAAATAACTTTTCCTTTTTTGTGTTTGTAGTTCAGAACACCTGTCACAGTAGTATGTGTCAATACTGCTACCATGACCAATGTTTTAAAAACAATGAACACTCATTTAGTCTGTTGCAAAGGTCACTTCCTTTTCTGGACCTACAACTTCATGTCTTCAAAATGGCATGACATTGAATTTCAGTTCCTGCCAAGTTTCATCAAAATCAAACATCAGGTGTACACAACTATCGATCTATGAATTATTTGCGTCAACACTATCACCAACATTTCAGGGGTCAATGAATTTATGTGAAATTCAATCTTAGAATAGTTTAAAGTGCATTAAGAACATGCTTATCATGATATGTGCTTTTCTGTGTTGAGGGATCATTTATCATTTTATTGATTATTTACATCTAAGGATGTCAAAACTGCTACTGTCAATACTGCTTCCGGATGAAAAGTGGCAGTTTTGACATTTATGGTGGCAGTATTGACTATTTATTTCATATTTGTTAATAGTAGTAACAGAAATTTTATGATTTGCTCTTATTGTATGTTTATATGTAGCCTTTATTAGACAGTATTAAGCACATATATATTTTTTAGTGAATATACCCAAAATTAGTGTGATAGGGTTGAAACTCATCTTGACAGGTAGCAGTATTGACACGAATAGTGACAGTATGGACAAGTTCATCAAATAATCAATAAATAACTTACCTGTCCTGAAATAAATAAATGAAAATCTATTATTTTTTAAATATGTTTAATGGGGATGATTTTCACTTGTTTTTTTTATTGGAAAGCCTCTTTGAATTTTTGTTAAATGTGAAAAACATTTTGGTAGCAGTTATGACTAAAGTGGTGACAGTAGTTGACAATTCCTCAGATAATGCAAATTACAACTGGTTCCTGATCAAACTCAGGGGTTTCAATTTCATGAATTCCAACGTGATAAAAGAAGTTAAATTGAAAACATTAAAAAAGAAAATGTAACATTAATTGAAGGAAGATATTCTTCGTTATTGTTATAGCAGTAGCAGTATTGACATATCTGGTTGCAGTGATCACTGACTAATCTTAAATTTTCACTTTAATATGACATGAATAAAATAAATTTTCGGTTATAACACCTTTTCTTGAGCTGAAATGTCTTGAGATGTTTGTTAAAGTTTTGATAAATTTGTTTTCACACTCTTTGTAGCTTTTTTGTCATCTAACATAGTAGCAGTCGTGACAACCTTTTATTAGAATTGACAACATGTTTTCTTAATGAGTAATATATAATTTTGTTGATGCCATTTATCTTGATAACAATTTTATGAAAGTACACAGCATTCACATAGAATAATTAACCTGTATTTTACATGTAGGAATTATGGTTTGAAATTCTTGATAAAGGGATTAACAGTCTTAAATTCAACAATGGATTGTGGATCTTACCCATTCATCATCAGTTATAGCATCAGAAGCTAATGATCTTTAATTCGATGAGTTATACTCAAGTGCTCACGATACAACAAAAGAGATCAGAAACTGCTCAGGTATATACATTATATATATGTGAATGAGAATGTTTCATGTCGCTAACAAAAATGATTGTCGTGTGTCCATACCATGTATGTCAATACTGCGACTATCGATTGTAATAATGTCAAAACAGATTCTGTCCAAATTGTTCCCAATGCCAATGTTTATAGTTTTAAACTTTAAACTGTTTTTCATGCATGTATGGGTTTATAGTTAGCTTTGATCTCATTCCAATGTGTTCAACCAAAAGGATAATTGTGTTTGTCAATACTGCTACCATAGTTGTCAATACTGCTACCATCAATGATGAAAAGTAATGCAAAAAACTTGCTGTCAAATGTTACCAGTATGCTATTGAATGTATTTTGATATTCAACCATGTCCCCAAGTTATGTTTAACTTATCACCGAATGCTAGGCAATTATGATGATTTGAACCCATAAAAGTCACGACTGCCACCAACTAGGTCCCTTTTTCATTGTACTGAAAAAAGAATATAGTTGTAAAAGTGTCTTGGGTTGTAATTAACAACAATTTCTAAGATGTGCTTTTGCTAATATGTTATGAATTCAACATTTTCAGTTATCTTTCTTTTAATCATTTAGGATAAGTTTGAATGTCAAAACTGTCACCACTTCAGTCAATACTGCTACTGATGATGTCAATCACTGTCACCTACACTAAATTGTTATTTTTTCAAACAAATAACCAGATATATTAATTTAACTAATTTAGAATATAAATGATTAACAATTAGAGTAATTACATATCAAATTTTATGAAAAAAGTTGTTTTTTTCTGAAGATAGTTGAAAAGTTCAATCATTTCAAACTATATTTTTTCATTATTTGAACATAACACTTTGATGAAAATAATGAATAACAAAAAATGTTGATTTTTATTTATCCAAATTCAACAATTTGTTAATCTAAGTTAATCCCATAATCAAATATGCCTTTGATAAAGTTACATTTTTGGAAATTTTAGCATAAATTTCGGTAGCAGTATTGACATCTAATAATTATGGCTGTCAAAGTTCTTTAAATTAGATAATTAATAATTAGAGTTAAGCTTGCATCTTTCTTGTTTAGAATTTTCAATATCTAATCAACACAACATGGTAAAATAAAAAGAGTTTCATAATATTTTAAAATTCATTTTCTTATGTCCTAATAATTAGACTATTCAGGATTTTGACTCATATATCAACAAATTCATAAATTGTGTACACACTGATTTGTCTTTCAATTGGAACCATTGATTTTCATTTTCCTAACTCGCCTTATATTCCCCTAAAAAACGTACCACTAACGTCTACCCCTAAGCATTTCTTTCCAAGGGAACATCAAGTTGACCATCATCCTTGTCAGAGTTAGTTTACTCGGTTATAGCCAAACTAGTGATCTGTTAGGAAATTACTACAAAGTCCTTCAAGGATGTAAGAATGACTTCATTTGCTGCGAAGTGATTTTTTTTTTCAATTAAATTTTTTGACATTGATTTTTTGTCCCCAGTGCAAGCTGAGAGTGAGACGAGAGAGAGGACTGTTCACGCTACAGAGAAGAATTGTTAACTGTCCGGTAAGTATATATAAGTAAAAGAGATCGAGATATAAGATGTGCAAAGAATGGTATTTAGATAAGTCACAAACAAATTTCACTCTGCTAGGAATACAATTCAATACTGATTTGGATAAATGGTTAAAAATTAATTACAACGAAGAGCTTTCTCAAATTGACAGACAAATGAATATCTGGTCAGCTCGTACATTAATTAACCCCGTACAGCAGAAATATTGTGAGACAAAGAAATGAGTTGATTTATATTCTGTTATTTTCTTAATTTTTTAAAAACTTACAATTTCCTCCACCTCTCCTTTATTGACAGGCGCTACTAGAAGCAAACCGTTATCTCATCAAGCATCAGGACGCTGCCCTCCTGAAACCTCCTGACGAGTCCTCGGTCGTACCTGAGTACAGGTGAGTTGTTACCTGATAGATAAAGTTTGATACTGAAACCTCCTGACGAGTCCTCGGTCGTACCTGAGTACAGGTGAGTTGTTACCTGATAGATAAAGTTTGATACTGAAACCTCCTGACGAGTCCCCTTTTGTACCTGAGTACAGGCAAGTTTTTAAAACCTGGGGAACGTTATGAATAAGAGTTTCTTTCAAGTGTAATAACCCAGATATGTGATACCTAAATATAAGTGACTTCTTTATTTGCCCTATTGTGGAGTATAGCGTTGTGTTTAATTGTGAGAGATATCCGACATAGTGGCTCCAGATCCTTAAAATGGCTCAAAATGTAATTCTAAATCAAAATCATCATTCAATAGGGTTACATATATTTTCACTGTAACAACAATGACAAGTCCAATGCACTTAAAAAATCTTAAATCACCTTGCCTTCCCTCATGTGATTATTAGGTCAAGAGGCTCTATCTGCAACCTCATTGGATAGTATGTTTAGTATACGGCTCGCTAATACGAGAGATAGAGCATTCAAGCATAGAAGTTTCGATCTAGTTTCATATATACAACTTCATATATATATGATATTTCCTTCAAATGAGTTGACCCTGAAAAACTTTTTGATATTCTGTGTCATGTCTTATCACCAGAGTGTACCAACACACCGAGATGCTGGGTCTGTATCTGTTCAACGATGCTCTTGTCATCACGCGACGCACATCAAAACATTTCCCCTTCTCCCGGGGCGTTGAGTTCACCTACAAGTTTGAGTCAAGTGTTGGGCTCAGTCGACTCACAGTGGAGGAGATACCAGACTCGAAATGTGAGTTTTTATTTGATTTCACTTTTATTTCTCGCCAATTGAAGATATCACTGTTTGGTAAATCTACAAAGCTACAATCTACCGTATATTACAATGTATACGGCGACCTCGTACATAGGGCGACCCCCTTTCTCAGCCCCCCAAATTGCTGCCAAAATCATGTATCTCATTAATAAGGCGACCCCCCTTATAGCAGGTCGCTGAAACAGTCGACATGACAGACAACTCGTTGACAAGATTGCGTACGGTTAAATTTAGGTCGGTAATTTTTAAGTGAAATGTCATGTGTAATTAAAAAATAAATAAATTACTTACGGTGTTTGTTATTTTATTCAATGATTTATCATTTGCTTCAAGCAATGCTATATTTGTATCAAGCCTTTTCACTGGTTAAAAAATTGGAAGTTGTAATAGTGCACCAATCAGAAAATCTAACACAAATTGCATATTGAAAAGGCCTAACCGGTGTAAAGAATAATTGCTGCCTAGTAAAAACTGAGTTATACATCGCCTTCATAATTGATAAAATAATTTGGGGAGCATAAGTTTTGTTAAATATATCCATAGAGAAAAATAAAGTCACAATATCAGTCATCAAAACAATGTTAATTAATCAATTAATCATTAGGTCTTCAAGACAAAGTCTCGAAGACCTATTGTTTTTATCCGATTTCTTCAAGTTCTTTTCTTCTTCTATTATTATTATTATTTGTACTTTTTAGCTCATCTGGCCTGTAAGGCCCGATGGGCTTATGGCATGGCATGGTGTCCGGCGTCCGTCCGTCCGTCCGTCCATCCGTCCATCCGTCCGTAAACTTTGTGGAATTTCGACTTCTTCTCCAGAACCATAAGGCCTAGAAAGCTGAAACTTTGTGTATAGACTCCTTAGCTAGTGAGGATTATAAATTGTAGCTTTGGTGGCCATGTGACCCCTAATAAGGGCCACAGGGGCCACACCCTAAAAACCTTTTTTCATCTTCTTCTCCAGAACCATAAGGCCTAGAAAGCTGAAACTTTGTGTACAGACTCCTTAGCTAGTGAGGATTATAAATTGTAGCTTTGGTTGCCCTGTGACCCCTAATAAGGGCCACAGGGGCCACACCCTAAAAACCTATTTTCATCTTCTTCTCCAGAACCATAAGGCCTAGAAAGCTGAAACCTTGTGTACAGACTCCTTGGCTAGTGAGGATTATAAATTGTAGCTTTGGTAGCCCTGTGACCCCTAATAAGGGCCACAGGGGCCACACCCTAAAAACCTATTTTCATTTTCTTCTCCAGAACCATAAGGCCTAGAAAGCTGAAACTTTGTGTACAGACTCCTTAGCTAGTGAGGATTATAAATTGTAGCTTTGGTGGCCCTGTGACCCCTAATAAGGGCCACAGGGGCCACACCCTAAAACCTATTTTCATATTCTTCTCCAGAACCATAAGGCCTAGTGAGGATTAAAAATAAATAAAGGCAACAGGAACGTCCTTCAAATCTATTTTCATCTTCTTCTCCTGAAGTATAAGGCCTAGAAAACTGAAACTTGTCGCCTATATATACTTAATTTTATGATTGGTGCCCCGGTGGCCTCTACAAAGGGGGTATCATTGGCCACACTCTACAGCATAATTGATGAGCATAAATAGCCTGATGAGCTACAGAGCCAATGGCTCTATTTTTTTGTGAATCAACTGCAGCCAAAACGGCTGCTCCGAATTCGACCAAACTTGGCATGCAGATACCCCTTACCCTGGAATCGACATGCTAAGCTTTTGGGCAAAATCGACCAGTACATTAAAGGTCCAGTTCGAATCCAAAATCGAAAATTTAACATTGATTTTTTTTTCAAAATGCACTTAGAGACTTAATTTTTTTTTTAAAACAAGCGCAATAAAAAATAATGAAAAAAAGGAAATCAGGACAAATTCGTAGGTCACGTCCTTTGGCCGCCATTTTGCTTTAAGTGCAATTTTCACCGTTTCCGACCCCACCCGCCTTTGACAATCTTCTCCTCTGAAGATACTTGCACTACAGAGCTGAAATTCATACTGAATGTAGCTGGAGTATTGTTGACAAAAGTTTAATGGTGCTAACATTAATACTTTTTGTGCTGTGACCTTTCAAAGTTGACCAAAATCGAAAAATCGCCAACTTCAAGGGCAGATAACTCAAAAACTAGACCTTAGAAATTAAATGATTTTTGCATGAGAGTTAGACATTGGCAAGGTCTTCAAGATAAAATAATAAAATCGATCGCGAACAGTCATTTCCGGTCCTGAGGAAGGGTCAAACTTTGCATTTTGGAAAACAGGTGTTTTGGTGGGTATGTTTGAAAAACCCTTGTAAACCAACGACACATGATAAATACTTGTTCTATATATCAAATGAAAGATAAAAGATCATACAACCTTGGATAAATCTCATTAAAATTAGATTAAACATTAACATTGAAATTCGGAGCATTTAAATGTGGTCAATCCTACTTTCATTTTGAATGATTATGATACATATATGATTGAAAAACTGTAGTTCATTGGCAATAAAACACTAGGCAATGTTTTATCTATCATCAGGCAGCAACAACACTTTATAACCTGAGATGATTCATGTTTGCAGCCATGTTGAATTTTTTGTTAAGGCTTAAACGTTGAATATCAAGTGAAATATGGTAATTTGGATAATGTATTAGTTACTGTTTACCTCTTAGACAAAAAGCCATGTGAAGGTCAAACAGTATGTGAAGGTCAAACAGGAATCTTGAAGACCTAAGTACTGTCGCGGCAGGCCTAGTTATAAATTTATTTTTATCTTCAATTATGTCAAGTTATTTCATCACGAGGTTCTATCTCATGTTATCGGCAAGCAAACACGTGTTGAATATTTCCTTTGGTCTGGTACATGGATAATTTTGATTGATAAGTTATTTTGAATTTTTATTCATATTTCTCTCTATATTTTCATTTGAAATAACAATAAGACAATGTATTTTATTTTACAAGATTAAATTTGAGATGACATTGATGATTGTGTAATGGACATCCGGTGTAAACACTTGCTTGACTTGTTGGGTTGGCAGATACCCCTCACTTGGCCTCTAGTTTTTGACCTTGTGTATTGGGCGACCCCCTTCTTTGACCCCCTAATTTCTGGCATAAAAAACTCGCCTTATACATTGAAATATATGGTAGATTGACAAAGCTATTACACATTGTGTATTAACATTGCACTCTGACCGATTGACAGGACTTCAAGATTGTATTATGATAGTTATTGTGACAATGTGAGCGGGCCAGCGATGGTCATGTCGACAAATTTCAAATTTTTGATGATGTAAATAAGCCAGTCATTAATAAATACTAAATTTGGTCCTGTTTAATAGCATTTTATTAATCTCTTGAATGGTATCGGTATCAACTTTTAAATGCCAAACAATTCCCTTGTTTCATAAAAAGGTTATAAAACGGGATGTCGTTGGTTTTCTTTATTTATTCCACCAGTATGTCATACCGTGGGATATAGTATCCTCTATCAATCTGTCTGTCCTCCTGTCCGTCAATCTGTAAAGATTTTGTTTCGGGTGCATAACTCAAAATGCATTCCACCGAGCTCATTGAAACTTGTTATGTTGATCTATCAGCTTGTATAGATGTGCCTTTTGGGATTTACAACTTCTTCGGATGGATGTTTTTGGAGGTTACCATGGAAACTGAAATGAGAACTCCAAAAGTATTATGACTAGCTTAATAAAAATTTGAATGTTAATCAATTAAATGTGCCTTTTGGATTTTCAAATTCTTCAGATGTACAGTTTTGGCGGTTTCCATTGAAATTAAACTCTGAGGTTTGTTTTTGAGCGGTACTCCAAAAATATTAAACCTAGCTCATTGACACTTTGTATGTGGATCAATCAGCATGCATAGAAGTGCCTTTGAGGTTTTCAAATTCTTCAGATCAATATAAATATCATTCTCAATCTCATGCTCCAATGGAATTTTCTTAAAAATTGCATGACATCTGTAAAATCTTTTGAACCAATGAAAATATGTTATCATAAAAAAATCATACATTTGTATATTTTTGATATCAGAAAATTAAGTTTTGTATCTTTACAAAAATCTAACAGGATCAAAGCATGATTATGGTCCACAAAGAACAGTTTGGTTAATTTGAAAAAAAACACTCACAAGAAAATCTTTCACTTTTGGTTCAAACAATCTCCATGACGACAGCCATCAAGAGTTATCTCCCTTCCACCATATCTGACTCTTGGCTAGAAAGAGTTGTTCAATTTGCAATAACCTTAGATTATTACAGAACACAAAATAAACAGTGATCATAACAAATAACTCAACATTATATTAAATTCAAGAATTTCAACAAAGAAAATTATTGACATATTCTGGAAGGTGTTAATATTTAAAAATAGTAAGAAACATTCAAGAAACACCGTACTCCAATTTTCCATCCTTGTCATAACCAGTGTATAAAATAGATTGGAAACCTAGCCTGTCCTGAAAATTAATTGGTCAATTCCTTAGGAGAAAATAAAGAAAAAATTTAAAAGTAACCTGTCCTGACCAAAAAGTAACCAGTCCTGGCAAAAAGTAGCCAGTCAAGGACTGGCGGACGGGCTATATTTTAAACACTGTCATAACACATAAAATCAATAACTTTCTGAGTCAAAAACATTTGTTTTACTAAAAGTGAAACAATAATTTCAACCATCTGACAGTAACATTAATGTCATGAAAGAATTGATGTCATGTCAGCTCAGTCTGCAAGAGCGCCGGTCTCACGATGCTGAGGTCCGGGGTTCGAATCCCATCAAGGCCAAGGTATAAAAACCTTGAGTTCACCTCTGTTAGAACTCTATAAGTGTCACCCTGGAGCCCTAGTGTGTAGTGCAACAAAAACTGCGCACTTAAAAGATCCCACGAATTCATGTCAGTGGCTTAATGGTGGATACATGAACACGTGCATACGCCGAGCTGTCGGTTATCAGCTTTGGGCAGTGTTGGACAAACTGCTGTGACTATGTGTCTCAGTTCACCCAGCTGTATTAATGGGTACCCTGTGAGGCATAGAATGGTCCCTAACCTGAGCGCCACATATGGATGCCGGTTGAATACTCCCCAGGGAGTTGAATTGGAAAAATGATTGGACGGTGAAAGAATGCCATTGACCAGGGGACAAAATGTAAGCGCCTTGAGCAACCACGAGTGGTTGGATATGCGCGCTATATAAATATTCATATAATAATAATATAATAAGATAACTGTGATAAACAAAACAATCTGGCTATTCATAAAAATGATGAAAATATTTTTTTGGGAAATATAACTGAATGAAATAAGAACATTGAATATATTTCATCATTTACATCAACAGAAAGTAAGATATTAATAATCCTACCAAGATAGAATATTAAACTAAATGTCCTATTTGTATAAGATCATTGATAAAGAAAAGGAATAAAACACCATAAAAACAGTATAGAGAAATCATTCGAAGTGGCCAGATTAGATGGAAAAAAACTCTTTAACAAAATGAAATATCTTGGAATAGCTACCATGTAAAGATAGATTTTCCCAGAATAATTCACAGATCATCAGTTCCAAAGATTGAATTTCACATACAATTCGATGCTCGTAGGTTTCACTGCAATGCATAGCAACAACAGTGTTGCAGTCATCCTCCCTGCAATGATATTAGCAGACAAGTGAAAACTCATAAAAACAGTGTTAAACCAAAAATCATCCAACTTCACCTTGCATACAATCTTGCTCAAAATGATTAAAATAATAATGACAATGACTAAGCACACATGCTGAATTTAGATAAATTCTTCAGCTGCAGATAATATTTATAGATGACTTCTTATACAGCTGTAAGCAGTCAGCTGATGTGTAGTCTGGTGACTCACAAATGTATATAGGGAGATTTATCACTCAATTACCCAACCACAGCGTAGCAGATAATCAATCTAGACTGTAACTTTCAAGTGTGTAAAATGCCAAGTCAGCACTTTTGTAAACTGCCTGTCAGATTGTTGCGATTAACAGAGATATCTATCAGCGGGGCATTTCTATACAGTCACATGTCGCTTTGTCATTTCGACCCTTTAAACCGTTCACTTATGATGGAGTTAAATGGATTCAGTGATGCTCGGTAATACATCATTGTTTTAAAAAATTCTTAAAACTTTTTATCTGTTTACTGCTCAGTGGTTATGGGGCAAGTAGGCCAAAATTTTGCTACCAAAGTTTCATTTTATGGCAGTGAAGTATTCCACCAATATATCTGTGCCTATAATCAGTGTATAAAATAGATTATAAACTTGGCCTGTCCTGAAAATTGTAAACACTGCTATAATAATCTATAAAGAATTTGGTTTAGCTTCAGAACTGCTGTTTGATGATATCATAGATAAGTGAAATATTATTCATCAATTTAATTTATGTGGATATGTCTACATGTTAATAGTTAAATTACAAGGTGTGGAATTGTATGTTTAATTGTATTTGTACCAATTAATTAGTTCTATGTAATCTCCTTACATGATGATGATAATGCTATCATGAATTCATGAAAGAATTGATTTATGAATATCCAACGAGCTGTAAACCATCAATGCTTAAAAGTATCAAAATTTTAAGAAAATCAATAATGATAATACAAATTATCTATTATTTAACAAACAAGTATGCAAGTTTTATTAGAAAAAAAACCAAAGATACAGGTGCTGTAAAGCAATCATGAAGAAATAAAGCACTTTGTTGACATGTTAAGAATATGATCTATTAATTAACAAAACAGGTATACAAGATTTATAGAAAAAAAATTAAGATATTGGTGCTATAAACTATAAAGCAATCATGAAGATTAAATGCACTGTGTTGACATCTTAAGGAAACGTGATGTCAGGCGTAGGTGTGGGGTTTATTACAAACAGATGCTGTATATTGACAACATGTCACAATGCACTGCCTAACACGCAATATGTGACCTTTGACCTGACCTTGGAGATCGCCAAAGGTCATTTTGACCTAGCCTATCCATCCATCTTGGTCTGTTGAATGCCTTAGATGTTCAGTTCGTTCTTGCTGGATCGCTTATGTTCTTGTTGATTGATTTAAGGGTTGTTTTTATAAAATTCTTTTTGTGTAATAAGACTCATCAATCATAAATGTTGATTTTGAACATTATCAAGAACCTTATATATTTTTATATATAACTTGGATTGATCAAACAAATTTTTCTTATTTCTTCAATTATTCATCAATCAATCAATGTTTATCTTAAGAAATGCCATGGGCCCATACACAGTTGAGTTGCCTACTTCACAATCTGAAGCAGTGCAGAATATTCAAGACTGTTTACAAAATGATTTACATAGTATTAAAGAGGCAGTAGCACGTTTTTCGAAAATTTCATATTTTCAAATTTCACTGATAATTGTACATTAATGATAAATGTATTATTTTGATAGTGTCAAAATTTTGGCATACAAACGAATCATCCATAGTCATAAAACAAACTTTAAAGATTCACATTGGGGCCATTTTTGTGTGAACTCCTTTAATTCATTTTGTATAAGAAAAGGTACTCGCATGGCTGAACTTTACATTATGTATTTGATTTATCATGCTTCATTTAGTTTAAATACATTGTCTTTCAATTGGGAGCATTTATTTTCAAACTGCCCCTTTAAAGCTTGGTTTATATTTAGTGCAATTTTAAATTACTTAAATGTTTCTTACCTCACATCATTATATTTACCTTATATTTTTATGTTTTAATGGTATATACCTAATATATATATTCTAACTATTAGCACATTATTGTGATTTACTGGGAATAGAAAGGCTTGTTATATCATTTCGCTTGTCAAATTATATCAATATCATATTGTTGATAATTATTCAACATTATATCTTTTTAGCTCACATGTGTGTTTGATATTCTAATCCAAAAATTAAGGCAGCCTTTATCAATATTATCTCTGAATCAAGCAAAAGCTTTCAATCTGATCTAGGGAGTGATTAGAAAATTTCATTATAATGTCTTTTCATCATATTCAAATCTTAAGAAAGAACTAGGGGATAAATGAAAATGTCTATTTCTGCATGCATGCCTTAATATTTGAAAGGGCTCGTTGGTTTTCCCAGAAGTACATATCGAGTGATTCCGAATGTACACAATGGCCTATTCAAAGAATTCTTGTGTTTATTTATGATTTTTGTTTTGAATAATTAAAAAATATTTTGATTTGATATTTTAGGACAAACCGCAGCAAGATACCATAAAGCCCATACCACTTTTAATTTGACAAAATACATAGTGAAAACGGAAAAACAGAATACAGTAGAACACAGATATAATGAACTCCAAAGGACCAAAGAATTTAGTTTCCTATGTCCGGTGTTCACTATACGCATCTAATTTTAATGATATTATATAGGGACGGGACTTTAAAATCTGTTCACTATATCAGATTGTTCTCTATATCCGTGTTCTACTGTAGTTTGACATGTCTGTATGCAGTAATTATTCTTCAAATTTCAAAGACTAAATTGAAGTCTAGGCATAAAGTGAAATAATAAAAAGATTTTGAGTCAGTATAGATGTCTCGGTGTGTGGGCTTGAGATGACATCAAAACTCTCTTAATATATCATCTGCATATCAACATGAGATAAATCACTTACCTCCATTATGTTTGATGCACCTGTGCAGTCATATCTACCTGTAATTAATTCACCTGTATATTGATATGACTCACAGCACTATACAGCATTGTGCACCTGCTTGCCGAGAAATTGCTGACTGAAGAATCAATTATTTTGACCAAAAAAATTGTCGAAAGAAAGACTGTGGAATATTTGACACGTGTCAAGAGGATTCTGTAATTTTGATATGTTTTGAGAGATTTATCAATTGCTCAGTGGTAAGTTTATCGAGTTTTATAAAAGTGCGGGCGGCTTAGCGAGTTTGGCTTAGCGAGTTTGGCTTCCAATCAAGAGGTCTGGGGTTTGAATCCCGCCAGTGACTCAGCAACATTGTCTGCAGTTGAGAACTGTTCCCTTTCTGAATTTCAGAAGAGTACCAACCATGATTCGGTAGTTCCAGCCTATGCTTGCAGGTTTCACAATGGCGTTGCAGGCTTTTTCCCTGCAATAACACTAGCAGCCCTGATATAAGTGAAATACCCTTGAAAGCAACATTAAACTCCATATTACCTCACCTTTCAGATAAGAGTTCTGTCCACTGCAGTTTATTATCACTTCTTTTTAGGGCTTCCATGGGTCCCAAAAATCGGAATAGAGTACTCATGGGGCCAGACTCAAGTCTGCCCCGAGTTTTATCTTTACTCAAGATATTATTACTCGCCCCTGTAAGAAACATCAGTGATATATTTAGACGGCAATACTAAACTAGTGTAATATCACAATACAAGTATGACGTCATAGTAGTGAGCTGTAATGTTACAATGTAAGCGCGCCATCACAATGGCTGCCGGTGGCAGAGATGTTAGTTTAAACACATTTGCTGCAATTTTGTTTGATTCATAGGGCAAATAATAAACAGAATACTAAACTTTCTTCCATTTGATACTATTTTGATTCAGAACTAGTGAATGATTTGGTATCAAACTCACTTTCGCTTGTTTTATACAAAATTATAAACGTTTAATGAAAATAGTATTAAATGGAAGGTCATTTAGTATCCTCTATATATTGTTAATCAGCCAAGATTATTCATATAGATGTCGACTTATACATGGTCATATGCGTTATATTTTGACATCAAAGTCCTGAATGACATTGTTGATCAAAAAACTTCACAAACTCTTAGATAATCTAAATAATTAACAGTGACTTCCCCTTTTGGAGTCCTTGAGTTCAAGAAAATGGACTCTAGTCCAGCTGAACCCAACTCGGGCCTGAGTACTCGAGTACCTGTCATATCACAGAGAGAATGACGCAATAATTGTATTACTTCACTTCTACAATCAACCTGAGTGATAATACAACAATGGTATGATGTCAGAAGATACCCCTCAAATGAAGCAGTTAAGGATCTTAGTTGCTACTTTTCTGATCCCTGAAGCAGTAATTTTAGCCATGCAATTCCATTTTCTTAAACAAAATGATTAAAAGGTGTTCAAAAAAATGGCCGCAAATGAATTTTATGTGAATCCTCATACTTTGTCCTCTTACTATGGGTGATTGGCTTGTGTAATGAGTTTTTTGACACTGTCAATGTAATACATTTAGTATTAAATTACAATTATAAGTGAAATATTTAGAATATAAAATTATCAAAAAACATGGTACTGCCCCTTAATTTTCTTGTTTTCGGTGTGATATCTCTTTTCTCAGGGGGTAGAGTTTATACTTTCACTCATGCAAATACTGGATTTACCAATTCACTCCGTCGCTATTGACTGAAATATTGCCCAAGCGGCGTAAAACAATAACTCCTTCATTCACTCCCATTCACTTGATCAGAGATAAGTGATATTAGCTGAAAACAAGAAAACGCTTACTACATAACACAAGAATTTTATTATCCATATGCTCCTATGATCATCATTCGCTCATATAATCATCATTCTAGAAACTTTACCTCTTCAGATTTGGTGATATCTTCCAAAATTTAAACCAGGTACTTAGTGATTCACTGAATTTTGAGACAGTTATCATCTTTTTAGACTAGATTCTGTCTTTGAAATATTTAGAATAATTACCGGTACTGTATCTTTATTTATATCATTTTTAGACATGCCTACCCTTACGATTTTGGCGTAATGCTTAGTAATTTTTTTGTCAAATTATGATTGGGGTAATATAAATTACGATTAAAATCAAAATTTATGTATTCCATGTTTTTTTTCATGTGTTTTCTGTATTTCGAAATAAAATTTGAAATATTGATGTTGCAACATACCTGAGTGTTTTGATTGAAAATAAATCTCGTAATAATAATTGTAAACAAAGATCGCTAAACCAGGAAGTAAGTGAACCGGTTGTTGCAGTGCGCATGACTGTTTAATTTAATTATCCAGCCAAAGTCAGACTGTAGCACTGAGTTTTTCTCGGAACGATCGTCTTTTCTCAAATTACTATTTTTTAAAGGCAGAACTACTATTTGTTCCAAAAAGTGGTAGGCTTGTCTGCATTTTATTTCTTTTGCCTTTCATTTCATGTGTATTCAGTCAATATAGACCCGCAGAATTTAGACCTAGATTGCATTAAAGGGGAAGTAGAACGTTTTAGGAGGAATATAAGGTGATGTCAGGAAAATTAAAATAAATGGTATCAATTGAAATACGATATATTGAAACTAAATGAAGAAGTGATGAATCAAATATGTAATTTAACGTTCAACCATGCGATTCCTTTTTCTTACAAAAAATTAATTAAAAGGTGTTCACATAAAAATGGCTGCCAATGGACTTTACGTGAATCTTAATAATTAGTTCTCTGACTATGGATGATTGGTTTGTGTAATGAGATTTTTGACACTATCAAAATAATACATTTAGCATTAACATACAATTACCATTGAAAACTTGAAATTATTAAATTGTCATAAAACGTGCTACTGCCCCTTTAAAGTTCTTGTGCATTTCGTTCAATAAAAAAATGTTTTGTGTAATGAGATTTTTGACACTATCAAAATAATACATTTAGCATTAACGTACAATTATCAGTCAAAAATTGAAAATATAAAATTAAAAAAAAACATGCTATTGCCCCTTTAGAGGCTGTATCTAATACACAGTAATGAAGCAGGACGATCAGCTTTTCCTCTTCTAACTTTACCCCACACAGATGTAATTAATTGATTGACCGCAGTACAAAATGTTTTGTCTGGAAGCCACGTATACATCCCGCTGATTGATTTATAATCAAAGCTCCCAAAATAAATTCCTTTTACTTTGAAGTGATCAATGAGAAGATCATTAGAAAGGAGTACCATGATGTTTTGACCTGAACATGAAGAAAGTTTTCAATGTTTGGAATAATTAAGAACTTTAATCAAAATAAAAAGAACTGAGCCCAAATTATCCTCAATGAGAAGATCTTTAGAAAGGGTACCATGATGTTTTGACCTGAACATGAAGAAAGTTATCAATGTTTGGAATAATTAAGAACTTTAATCAAAATAAAAAGAACTGAGCGCAAATTGTCCTTAATGAGAAGATCGTTAGAAAGAACTATGATGTTTAGTCCTGAAAATGAAAGTTTTTTATGTTTTGAGTAATTCAGAATATCTTACTCTTTCGGAATAATTTTAAACTTTAATCTTTCACCTGCTAAAAAGAACTGGTCCCAAATTATCCTTAATGAGAACTTGAGAAGATCGTTAGAAAGGACTATAACGTTTTGTCCCGAAAATGACAGTTTTCTATGTTTTGAATAATTGTGGAATACCTTACATTTCACCAGCTAAATAGATCTGAGCCCAAATTATCCTTAATGAGAAAATCGTGAGAAAAAGTACTGTAATGTTTTGAACATGACCAAACTTGTTACAGGTATGTTTGGAATAATTGTTGATACTTTACCGCGATACCTTTTCACCTGCAATATGGATCTGAGCCTAAACTTTCCTGAGTAATTGAAAAACAGGAATCTAGAACCATTATTTTTCAGCATCTTCCCAGTTTTACCTCAGAGATTTCCATTCTGTCTCTGGGTACAAACGTAACGCTAACTCCACTAATATATACCAGGAGCTCAGAAGCTAGATTCGCTGGCACGGCCCGAATTGGGATATAGCCAATCAAATCATTTTCTCGCCACCTTCTCTATAAAATTTCAACGAGAAAATGATTTGATTGGCTAAAACCCCAAGTAGGGCCGTGCGAGCCAATCTAGCTTCTGAGCCCAGGGTATAGATTAGTGAAGTGGAGTGTAACGTTCGTACCCTGAGACAGGATGAGAGATTTTATGTTTCTGAAACTAAAAAACTGAAATCTTGTCATGCTTGGTTAAAGGACCTGCGAGTTCTAATGCACCACACTATATCACCCCTTGGACTTTTCTTCAGAAAAATCCATAGCCAAATTACCTGCCCTTATCTGACTAAGCAAATTATACTTTTTCATCTGTTGGTGGGGCCTCCCAAATTTATTTAGCAATACCCTTTATCTTTGAGTTGCAAAAATTTACGTTAATTTCTTAGCTTGTTCTTGCATATTCTCAGCCCAACACCTGATTTTAATTATTCAACATTTAAACGAGACACTAGTTAGGCAATCAGTATTTATTTTTCTCATCTCCTACTCGCTCATTCTCATCTCCTTAGTCCTTTTTTAATAAAAAATTAAAAGTTGTTTTTTATTTGTACATTTATTTTCATGTCATGATAAGAACAATATCAAGTAAAAAGGCAAAAACATGGGGGAAAAAAGGAATTCCAAGTTGAGAATGTACCTGCTTAGAAGAGAAAAGATTACAGAAATTGTTTTTCCAAGACTCATATAGTCTAGATATTCACACAACAGCTGAAGTTCTTGCATTCCAGCTGTAAATTTACATGGAGTTGAAGTATCTTGTTTCCCTGAATAATTAATTGCATTTGCCGACCTGAATAGAGTAAATGTCAGCCGATTAAAGTCTGATAAACTCATAGCTCATAGAGGCAAGCTATATGAACACTTTTGTTGAATGTTATATGCTAAATCTTGTTATACCCCTTGTTGAGGGTAAATGGTCATACCTCTTAGTTTGTCTGTATGTCCGTCCTTCCATCCGAAGACGTTTTTAATGGTCAGACATTTTACGACAAATTGCAGAAAAATCATTAATTCAATTTTTTCAATCTGTTTGTTTTGTTTGATTAAGTTGGGGTTTTTTTCTTTTTAGGTAGGGGGGTGGGGGCTGAATTAGTAAGCCACACTCTCTTTTTTGCTTGTTTGAGGAATTTTCCATTTTTAATTAAGGGAATTTTATATAATTGTTAATCTGAAGTAACAATTTACTCTAATCAGTCCACACCAATTAAAGGGGCAGTAGCACGTTTTAATGGGGAATATAAGGTGATGTCAGGAAAATGAAAATAAATGGTTCCAATTGAAAGACAATGCATTTAAACTAAATGAAGCAGTAATAAATATAATAATGAAAAGTTCAACCATGTGATTCCTTTTTCATACACAAAATGAATTAAAGGTGTTCACACAAAAATGGCCGCCAATGGACTTTATGTGAATCTTGATAATTTGTTTTCTGACTATGGATGATTGGTTTATGTAATGATATTTGACACTATCAAAATAACACCTTTAATATCAACGTACAATTATCAGTTAAAAATGTAAATTATACAATTTTCGAAAAATGCTACTGCCCCTTCAAAGGGACAATCCTATCGGGTTATTTTTGTGGAAACCAACTTCAAATGATTTGTTTGTTTAATGAGATTTTTGCAATGTCAAAATAATACACTAAGCATTAATGTACAATTATAAGTGACAAATTGAAAATATAAAATTTTAAAAAAACATGCTACTGCCCCTTTAAATTGTGTGAATACTTGTTCAGGTTTTGTTATGAAATTTCCTAGTTCCAGTGCATACAATGTTAGTATACGATGGCCAGAATGGAGACTGCAACTGCTAAAATTCAGATCTATCAGTCAAGCATGAAAAACATAATTTCGATGACATTTAACGATCATTGATCTCAATTGAGTTTGATATAATGTTTCATCAATCTTGGACATGTGATATATCTACGCTGTCTTGAATAACTTTTTTCTGTGAAAAAAAGGTATGAAACGTCACTCTAATTCTGAAAATATAATGGACATATCCCTTCGCAGTTGCCAAGTGATGCCTATTGCTTGTTTTACAGTATTACACGTGATGTACAGAATTCAAGACTAGAATTTCTTAATCTATTTTTAGCCATCAGAGGTTCTTGGATTGTTATATCAATTTAACCAGGTTTTAAAGTGTAGATATTATATCCTTAATTAGGGAATATTTAAATCGGTTGGGTTTTTTTTATAAAAGAACTTTGAAGACAAAAGCTTTGGATCAATTTGTAAGTGGATCGATCATATTTAGTCATTATGTAAAGGACAAATATCTGGCATGATAGAAACAATCCTGGCATTCCACAAAATAAGAATTGTGTCAAAAGTTGATTATTCATGTTTTTCAATAATATTTTCAATGAACCAATTTTCCCAAAATTTGGGTAGAAATAGTCAATATTAGTTAAAATTACATTTTTATGTCATGCTTCCTTAGGTTATGAAGAAGAACAAATTATATGGATAGTCAACTTCTTTATTGCATGAAATGTGACGTTTTGGTGTAGATACTGTCACCCTTATCAAGCAAATGATGCATCAACTTTGCTTTCTTATTGATAATAACCACAAGCCTTTCATTCTTTTCATTTTCCATTTCAGACATCAAGAATGGATTCAGAATGGCCACCCCTAAACGAGAATGGTCATGTTCCACTGAGACTGCTGAACAAAGGCTAAACTGGATCAGTCTATTGGAGCAAGCAATCAGAGGGGTGTTGGAACATTGATTTGTCAGAATACAGTGTAAGTAGATGAATTCTTTTTGTATTGGACAAATTTGAAATAATTTTTGTTAATCAGTTTGTTTTGTAGGTTTTTAATATATATCTTAATCTGCTCAAAAAATTATTCTTTTGATGTTGAGTTATTGATGCTGTAACTTGTAAATTTTTCATGATTTTATAATCAATGCTTGAAGATTTGAGTAAGAAAAAATTGCGAATTTTCACCAAAATGCAATGTTCTGCTTTGTCAAGAAATGTCTATTCAAGACTTTAAAGTACTTGTGCATTTTGTTAAATAAAAAAATACTTTGAGCAAACCCTTTGATTGACAAAATGCAAAATGGCATACATAATCATTTTGAGTAAAAAAACTTTTACTGCCACTATTCTTTATAATTATGCGTTTGATAGATTAACTTTAAGCATTGTAATTCAATATATAACCAAAATTAGGTTATGAAAGTGTAATAAATGTAATATTTATGCTATAGCAGCATGATAAACTACCGCATATTACATTATAGGAAATTATGCTTTACTTTATTACATTTTATTACACACTCTATAACATGTCTAGACAATGTCTATGCATTGCACACAGGTGTTAAGTTGCTTAAATATCTTACCTTTTACTTGGATATAATATTTATGAGATGATGTCACTATATTTCAAACAAGGTATTTCGAGACTCTCACCAAAGTGTCTTCTGATATTTAAATATCAACACAAGACTTGATAAAAGTAACAAATATCCAAGGTTTGCAGAGAAATTTTACTTTTATCAATGAGTTTTGATATATTTGATATATGAGATTCTATTTATCTGCGAAAATGATTTTTTCATTACATTTGCATGAACAATTTACTAAGGGTGGGTATCGTTCCTCATTTCTGTATTGCAATATATTGCGATACAGAAAAGCGTATTGAAATACATATTGCGTAAAAATGATCATCATTGCTCAGCTATGAGCTGTTTTGGAAAGGGATATTTTTTCAATCAATGTTTATTATCTGTTTACATATTTAAGCTATTTTCTCAACACAACTTCAAACTTAGTAAAGAACTTTCCGTCAAACATCATTATTTGGTTGGATTTTTTGGGTAATCTTAGATTCAAAAAGCTCGTTTTAAAACGTTCGATATATTGAATATTTTCAGAAGTGTGTACGGATTTGTATCACGTTGTTCCTGTATTGCAATATACCGATATATTGATAATGCTGCGCATGCTTACAATTTACATCTCTTAACGCTGAACCTAATAGTTTACTGACATGTCAGAAGTACATGGAGACACGCTTCAGTGACGTCAGATTTTGTTTGCTGGGGCTAATTAGAGAGTATTTTAAAAGCTGAATTTAGGCAGGTTACTATCCAATTTCAGATATTCAAAGTCGAGTCTATGTGGAATTGCAATCCCCTTTCTATGAATCCAGAAAGGGCCATAGACCCTTTCAGTGGATCTTTAAGAAAAAATTGGTACCAAAAGATCTTTGCCACTAATGGCTGAAATATTGTCCAACTTCATGTCACTTACCGGCTGAAAAAGAGCTATTTGGCAATATGTCAAAGCAAACAGGTTTTTATGAGTAAAAGATGGATTTTAGGTTTCCATGAAGTAGTCAATAAACTTTGTCGCCTTTGTGTCATAACACTGGCAATATTGATTGTGAATCATCGTGCCCAGCTCAATAACTGACATCAGAGGGCCCATTGATTCCCAATAGAAATATGTGACATTTAAGAACCTGAATCAGAGCCTATAAAATACCTTATACCGTAATTATTCTTATAAGCGGGGGCGGGATAGTGTACTGGTTAGCGTGTTCGGCTTCGGATCAAGAGGTCTGTTGTTTGAATCACGCCAGGGGCCAACTTTGTCTGCAGTAGAGAACTGGTCTACTTGCAGGAATGTTTGGGTGCAATGCTACACTGAATTTCAGCGCAGTTCCAGTGCAGTGCTGGTTCCAGCCCATGCTCGCAGGTTTCACCGCAAAGCATAGCCACATTGGTGTTGCGGGCTTTCTCCCTGCAATAATACTAGCAGCCGCGATAGAAGTGAAATACTCTTAAAAGTGTCTTAAACTCCAGATCACCCCACCTCACCTATTCGTATAAGCATGCATAGCCTAATATAAGCACTCCTACTATAGCTTATAGTCAAAGTCTTAGCTTCATCTAAAAAGCAGGGATAAGATAGCACAGTGGGTAGCATGCTTGACCTTCTTGGGGTCTTGGGTTTGAATCCTGCCAGGGGCATTGGAACGTTAACTGGTCTATAGGCAGTAACGTTTGCTGCAAGGCTACACTGAATTTCAGCGTACTCAGTGCCAACTATGGTTGTCTAGTAAACGGCTGCCTCAAATAGATCCCTTTACACAGAGCTTTTAGAAAAAAGTAAACAGCCTTTTAACCCATTATATCTCCGTTTAAAAATAATAAATGTACCATTTTACCAAGGCATGTCACGATACAGGTACCTTGCGATACGATACGATACGTATCACCATACGATACATATCGTGATACACTAAATGCGACATTATTACGGTGAGATAAAAATTCAGGGCTCTAAATTTAATATTCGCAAAGAGACTTTACTGAGTAACCAGCATATAAAGACAAAAATGTGCAAACTTCTTCATGGAAAAGTCATTTAATGCTATATTAAAGCAATCTTAACAAGGAATTAAGCAACTCGGGGTTCTTGATTCGATATTCACACAAAATTTTTATGATATTCACCAAAACAATTTCCGATATTCACTAAAATTTGTATCATGATATATTTGACTGTATCGTGAACTGTACCACGACGATGCATCGACGGTGTATCGTGACATCCCTAATTTTACCTATTTTGGAAAAACCACCAGCATTGTATAGAGGCCTGCCTTAAATAAACAGTGGAGACAGTTTGAGTAAGAAGGTAGCTTCTTATTCAGGATTTACGATATATTGAGTTGGGATTCGGAAATAATTGGACGATAGGTGAATCATTGCTCAATATATTCCTATGTTATATTTTATGAGAAGTGTATAAATAATTATGGTCTTGTTTCCTCATCATGAAATTATTTGCCCAACAACAAATATTATAAAATTTTGATATCTCATTTCTGTGATGACTTTTTCATACTGTTTGGTGTAGAAGATTTAGCAAACACTGTTACAATGACATTCTAGAAGTTGTAGTTGTAGGGTAACCAAGTAGAATATTCACAGAATAGGAATATGTTGACTAGAACTTATACTGAAACGTTGCTTTCTGTGAATAAATTTAATGAATACAAATATTTAAAAACTCCTGTAATTTATATAGCAAACAGTTTGTCAGTCCTGAGATTGTTAGGAAATAGAAAAATTCTGATGCAACTGAACAACAGCCAATTTATTTAGGACAATTCTTTGGATGCATAAGGACATAGGACAGAAATGAAAATCAATTTCATTGCCAGATATTAATGAAGTATTTGGCTAGGTTCTTAACGTAATTGTAAGTAGATATATATGTAGAATAGATTGATATGTAATTGAAAGCTCTCCCTTACAAATTCACCTCAACCAATCTTTTCTGTTGGAAATACTATTTGGTTAACAACTATTGATCATGTGACATATGTCTAGTGACGTATATTACCTGTATGTTGCAATACAGCTTTTGTGTTGTGAAATCTTGCTTTGGAGACAAAAATTCTGAATTTCAATTCAAATATAAAATAAATGCATAAATGAAGTCGTCATTTTGTTTATTTATGACAAATATGATCTTATATATCTTATATAGATATTACTAGAATATTAAATCTATTAAAGCCATGAGACTAGCTATTGGACAGATTTAAAAAAAATTAAATTGGATTTTTTTATTTTATTGAATGCACATGAACTTCTCTGTAATATATTTGTGAATACTGCAATTTCTCTTTCCTTGACCCTCAAATTTTCATAAGATTTTCAGAAAAGGTCTATGGTTGAAATATTTTTCTCTTTTGGTGACTCATTTGGCACCACGATCTAAATATATGATAAATATCAAGATAATGTGTGATTATAATGCATACTTTTTAAAAATTCCCATATAATGAAATGGCAGTGTTATCATAATCAAGATATTTTAAATGATTACTGCAAAAGAAGAAATTACATTTTGCGATCATTATGGTTAATTGTTGAAGATTAAACAACAATTTCAAGCAATGATTGAATAATAGGAGCATCAACTTGTTTCACTTGTTGAAATTTTAGAGGTGATTTCAATTTGTCCCCTCAGAAGCAGAATATGTGTTTGAATTATTGGAGATGTTGAATTAATGGAGAAATTACTGAATTTGAGCTTCTTGCTCCCCTTTTTGGGTTGGTTAGCATGATAGTTATTTAGCAGTTTTTGGGAAGTTTCCACCGCAGCACATGTTCCTTTAGCTAGTCTACAGTTTGGAAGAAATGGCACGAAAAAAAGCGTTCAACTCTTACAAATTTCCCAATATAATTGAAATAAACTTTATACTGTGGGTATAAGACCATACTTCAGCAAAAGACAACCCTCCTTTTTTCAGGGTTGAGCAGGGTGCGGTCATTCTTAGTTAAATGCCCACCCCCTAATTCTGGGAAATCTGACCAAATCTAGAGGCCAGTTGACACACAACCAAGTTCGCGAGTCAATGCTAAAACCTGTTGGTGTTAAAATATGAACACATTTAAATATGATTGATGATAGTACTAACCAATCATGCCTTGTAATTTGTAGACTAACATTTAGTCCCAGAAGTATTTATTTTCAAATATTTTTAAACGATTAATACATTATTTATAACAAAGTTGAGCCCAGAAGATGCTTTAACTTAAGCTGAGTGATCTAGTCTTTTGCTATATAGTTTAGTAGACTTGGTCGTCAGTTGAATATTTTTGCTTTAAAGTCTGGATGACAGACTGTGTAACTTCTAAATGGGTGGCGGGATAGCGCAGTGGTAAGCGCGTCCGGCTTTGGATCAGAAGGTCCCTGGTTCGAATCCCGCCAGGGGCTCGGCAACTTTGTCTGCACGAGAGAACTGTTCTACACGCAGTCAGGTTTGGGTGCAATGCTTCACTGAATTTCAGTGCAGTACCACCCATGGTTGCTAGTTCCAGTCGATGCTTGCAGGTTTCACTACATTACATAGTCACAATGGTGTTGCAGGCTTTCTCCCTGCAATAATACTAGCAGCCGCGATATAAGTGAAATACTCTTGAAAGTGGCGATAAACCTTATATCACCTCACCTCACCTCACTTCTAAATGTTGTTTATCTTACCGACTCTTATCAACTTGTCAAATCTGAATAAAGGAAAGTTTTACCCTCAGTAATTCGGTTGTGTTATAATCATGTACTAACTTCATACATGTATACACTTGCAAGTTCTCTTGAATTTTGTCGCCATAACAAATACCCTGATAGGACTGTCCCTTTAACCTAGCAGGTTTGTTTGATCGTGGATGTGATGATAAGTGATGGCAGGTGACCCGGATAGAGAGACAGGTCAGATCATCACTTCACGCTGACCTTTATATAAGCGTATGTAGATAATAGAGCTCTTCAAGCGCTCTCAGCATGTTTAGTGTCAGCACTGGGCCAGTATCATATTGCCTATAATGAGCATCTGGGTGGGGTTTTTCGTAACAGTTATGACCTCGTTTAAACCTTTTAATCTTTTTTTTCAATTTGTTATGAAATAAGAGTCCTGAATTAAATTTAATAGAAATTTATCCTCTTTTAGACCTTGAGGTAAGAGAACTGGACTTTGATAAAAAAAATGATTAATATTTTTAATTTATGAAATCAGATGAATAAGAGTTCTGAAATAGATATTTCCTAAATTTCAGCCCTAAGGTGAGATAGCTGGACTTAGATAACATTTTCTAGACTTAAGAAGACTCCCTTATTTTTTTGCATTAGCATCTGAATACAAAATAATTTTGAAACCTATTACTTCCTTTGTGCGACGTCCGGCCCTCCATCCGTTAACTTTGAACACTTTCAACTTCTTCTCAAGAAGCACAAGGCCTAGAAACCTGGAACTTTGCGTTCAGACTCCTTGACTAATGAGGATTCTAGTTTATATCTTTGGTAGCCCTAATAAAGACCACAGGGGCCACATCCTTAAAACCTATTTTGCATCTTCTTTTTCAGAAGAATAAGGCCTAGAAAGTTGAAAGTTTGAATGCATACTCCTTGACTAGTAAGGATTTAGTTAATAGCCTGTGGTCCCCTAATATGGGCCTCACCCGTTAAACCTATTTTCACCTTTTTTTCCAGAGTTTTTAGGCCTAGAATGATGAAACCTTGTCTATAGACTCCCAAGTTAGATAAGGAGGCTTCGTAGTTGTACATTTGGTGATTTGTCACACCCAAAAGCAAAATTGATATGAAGCCTAATGAGCTACAGAGCAAATGGCTCTATTTTTTTGCTTGTCCTGTTTCAGATCTTGTTTTTATCCAAAAAAAAATCAGGTTTAGTTTTTGTTATAATTAACTCACCACCAAAGACATTTATTCACTACCTGTAGCCGACAGAGTTTTATGTTTGATTGATCTAATTTCAGTGATTGATGTCAAGGTTGTCTGCCCTGACGGTACAGAAAGCTGCACTGCCCCAGATTCAAGTCAACATTGTCAATTTCAACCATGTCAATCTGCTGCTTCGGTTGACAGATCCTGTCATGTCCATATGGTGATATGTCATATATATCATCACTGCACACGTGGGATGTTAACAGAATGAATGTGATGTCTTTTGAGCCTTCTATCTCAGTAACTTTCAAATCACCCATAAAGCTAGCAACCTGATTCAAGAAAAATTTTCAATTATTGCAGGTATTTGTGTCAAATTATTTGTTAAACCACATATGGACATGTTAATCCTAAAAAATCTGTTAACGCTTATCCTATATTTACTTAATTATTTGCATTTGTTATTTTTAAAAATCATTTGATCAATCAATGTTTTTCATTTTACCAGAAATTTGCAGAAATAAATTTTATTTTTTTTTATTCATTTGAATATTTATTTATATATAATAAGCTCCCAACACATTTTCATTGTGTTCTGTACATTTTCATTGTTTTGTGAATGTTATGAAAGAACTGACTGTTATGAGAACATTTTTTCAAGGTTTTGTGAAGTTTACCAGAAGCGAAGTGTTACAATCTGAAATCTATATATTGAATGAGTTTATTATATTCATTGATATATCATTGATGATTTAGTGGGAATTATTGATTACTCTAGGGAAAAATTGGTTTGAATGAATCATTTCTTATTGATTTATGAAACATAAATCATTAGTTCTGCCCATATGAGTTTTGATTCCAGAATTCCACCCTGGAATAGTTAGGAAATAGTCATTTAGCCAGGTGAGAGATACCTCTGGATCGTCTTTATTCACGGTAACATCACTTTTAAGAATTTATGGACAAACCCTAGCTGGGTTTATTTAAAGGCCTGTGAAAACATATAAAATAAAAAGAGCCAATTTAGATGACTACATCGTTTTTATGTTAAGCTTTCTGGACCTGCAATAGACTTGCTTTGGGTTGGGTTTGGCTTGCCGTACTGACAAAAGAAAACGGCTCCTAGTTTTTCAAGGCGTATTAATTCTTAACTGTTGTTTTTTAGTCTTTTTATTCAGACAAGATGTTATGATTTTTTCCATAATTAAGATTGTTAATTCCACTGTGTTTGTCTCAAAGATCTGAACTAGTCTGTGTGGGAGAAAGACTCTGTCAGTATTATCATCCTTTATTGTCAAATATCTGTGATAATCTATACTTGTTATATTTGTTGGTTGTGATTTAACAGGTACATGTTCATTTAATCTTACAGTCTGATTAAAATTAATCTTGAACCGAGGAAGACAATTTCAAAACATTGACACTATATGGATGCCCATGTTGAAAATTTATGTGCTTTCAAGCTTACCTAATGATAAGAATATGTGCCGCTTCTTTCTATTTATTTTTGTGATTTCTGTCTCATTTTCATGAAAGTTTTGCATACTTTGATTTGTGAAGAATTTGCTAATTTAAAATAATTAAGTGGACAATTGAATGAGAATTTAAGTTTAAATGTTGTAATAATATGAATATGTGAGATATAAAATGGTTATGATAATATAAATATTTTCTAGTGATTTAACTAAAGATCTGCTTTTGTATAATTTTTTGTAGATTAAATATATAACATAGACATTGAGTAAGTAATTAGATTTAGCAGTAATCATTGAAAATATTTTAGCGCTTTATGTAAGATTGAAATATCTTCAATCCCATTTTGGTAAACCATCTCTATTGTTGTTGTTTTGTTATTGCATTCATAAAAAAATTGTAAACCATTTGAAAAATGTTATATTTTAAATTGAACATGTGGATTTTTAAAACAAGCATCACTGGTTGTGAAATGGTAAAAAAGAATACAATGTCTGTGATACATGTATATGCATGCTCTGTCTCAAGGAAAAGTTGTTATAGATCTGTTAACACTTTTATATTTATCTAGAATATATGTTACACATATAGCTGTAATAGATGTTTATATCCACTTTAATAAATTATTGAAAAATGTATAATGTTTCGTCTTCTTTCCACATGTCTGAGTGAAAAACTGGATGTCGACAGGGGCAGGATAGCACGTTCGGCTTCGGATCAGAATGTTCATGGTTCGAATCCCACCAGCAGCTTGACAACTTTGTCTGCAGTAGAGAACTGTTCTACACGTAGTCAGGTTTGGGTGCAATGCTACACTGAAAGTTCAGCGCAGTACCACCTATGGTTCGCTAGTTCCAGCCGATGCTCGCATGTTTCACCGAATACTTAGCCACAATAGTGTTGCAGGCTTTCTCCCTGTAATAATGCTAGCAGCCTATATAAAGTAAAATACTCTTGAAAGGGGCGATAAACCCCATAACACCTCACTTCACCTGGATGTCAACAAAAGTGTCAAAAGGTATTTATATGACACCCATGACACCTATGGATTATTTTTTAAAAGAAATATTTCACCTCTATGAAATTGATGATGTCCATGACCTATAATCTTGATCATCTTTGATATATATTTAAATATGTTACATTTATCAAAGTATTTGGTGTCTGAAAAGTTTAATGTCTTACTGGAATTAGGAACTTGAGTCTTGATCGTTTGGGAAAGGTTTAGGGATTTAAATGTTTTTGGAAACTGATAAAAAATTTAATTCAATTAACAAAATCATACATCACATGATACTAAATAATATGTTCAAACCTATAACTGACTATTTGTTGAAAATGTTGAGTCCATGTACTTTAAAATATACATTAAAATGTTGCATCCAACCTAGAGAAAATCGAACCATATTTTATTAAAAAGGAGACAATTAACGAAAATGACCGAAACGGCAGCCAACATGAAGGCGAATCAAGTGTTGCCATCTCACAATTAGCGTTTCCTTAACATATGCTTGAAAGCCGTCCTTGTCGCGCACGACTAGATTTTCTTTTCTTTTTCCCTGAATCAGGTCCTCGTTTCCTTTCAAATAGATACCAATCGGACGCAAATGCGGTAACTGAGCAACCTCTGTAAATCCTACACACATATTGATGACGTCAGCGTTAGCGGGTTTGCTTAAAGTTTTTGCACTTTTGCAGGGTACTGAATTTGGACGTCGAATTCAGTATTTTATTGTCGATTGAAACATTTAAATATGATATCAAACTTTTGGCAATGTTTTCTACCGAGTGATGTATTTATTTTCCGAATAGCTAAATTTCATCAAGACAGCATGCAAGTATGAAGATGGGGCTTTAAGGGAAATGCTGAAAAGGACTATGATAAGGAATCTCCACTTTACTCACGGCCCTAATGGCTGAAATACTGCGTGTGTCTTATTTCCCTCCGCCCTTTTATAGTGATGACATTTCCAAAATATTTTTCAAATCATTTATTCAATTAACGATGCACTCATGTTAGTTTCTTTATAAAAAATAACATTTATTTTAAATTCTGGAACAATCCTTCAGCGATTTTTCAATTGGCCATGGTTGCATTTAAACAGCAAACGACCCCTACCCGAAGCCCTGCTTTTATTAATCTAAATAAATATAGATCAATACACATGTTATAACGCAACAAAAAAGACATAAAACCGATCACTTAGATATTACACAATAGCAAGGGTGTCAGATGGTAACCTTGACGGCACCAACCTGTTTACTTTGTCCTTGCATAACAAGCTTTTATATCTTACACAACCAACTGAACTACTTTTCATGCTTAGAAGAAAAGCGGTTAACGTCCCATGACAAAGGCTTATATCGTTTGTCGTATGAAAAGCGTCAGTATAAGAGGTTTCAAACATATTAAAATGTTGATGCTTTGAAATCACACAGAACTTTTTCATAGTAGAGGGCGCACCTTTTTTTTTAATTCTTCCTAAAATTCATAAATCTTAAAATCATGGCAATAATTGTCAATACAAATGATTCCATCGATTTCGTAATATTCTAGTCGCAAGTTTGAGTGATAAGCAGTCTACGTTAACCTAGCCTCAATATTATCCGTTTCACTCCTATACTGAGTCTAAAAAGGTCTAGTAGAGAGTCGCGTCAGCCGACTTTTCTGCGACCTATGACCCTCCAACGTTATACGTGCGAAGGCAGACTATTGTGGTTTGGTAGGATGAGTTCTGATTGGTCAATTCGATACATCGGCTGACGCGAACCTCTACTAGGCCTTTCTAGACTCAGTATAGGAGAGAAACGGATAATATTGAGGCTAGGTTAACTAAGACTACGTGATAAGGAGAATGCGATCTATTCATCACTTGAATGATAATGGCATAAAAATCCTAATAGAAAAATCATCTATTCATCCTGCTACACCAGAGTACATGTACCTGCGTTGATCTAAAAAATAAACCTTGATATCCATCGGACCAAAAGCCTCAATAAACAGTTGTATATCCATAATATATTCACTATTCTTTAGATTTACGAACATGTTAACGGCGATACGACTGAATATGATCAAAGGGGATAGGTTGGAGCATAATACGACATATACGCTGATGTGGCAGTATGACTTTAACCAGGAAAACGGGTTTTCAGTTGAAAACACAACTTTATAATCTTTGGAAGTCATTATATATGTATGTAGATGTTTATCGATGTTCGGATTTGTTAAAGATTCACATCGAGTTGGTTTATTCGTTCTTATTGGATTGCTTCGACAAATGCTAGTCTGTGACACCCTGTTTCCTATTCCATGATTCATTCATTTTTGGGGTCAAAGTCATATGTTATAGAACTGACACGTGATACTTTTATGAGTGCCCAAATTATCCTATATCAGGTAAACTGTTGGATTTTCATATTTAAAGGGGCGGTCCTATTGGGGTATTTTTTGTGGAAGCAAAATTCAACTGTACTTCAATGATTATACTATATACGATTGATTCATGATTATTGCATACTGATGTTCATATCTGAAAGTGAGGGTTACAATTGTTCTAGATATAAAATTTGAAGAATAGAATGCATCAGTGCGTTCTCGTTTCCACAAAACTACCCCGAAAGGACTGTACCTTTACGGCATTCATTGTTAATTATAAATTTGGAGAAAAAGCTTTAATGTGTGAATTCACCTCTAATCTCCAACTGTGTATCGGTCAAATGTCTTTTATCCCTTATGTTTCATTTGGTAGGTCACAAAAAAAAATTCAAAGCATGTTTATTCCGCACACACCCTTGCTATCAAATTTCACCGCTAATCTTCAATTGAGTATCAGTCAAATGTTATGTTTAATTTGAAGAGTCATAACGACCTCACAAAGATGGTTAATTCCTCTCACTCTTTCAATCAATTGTCTACAATATCCAGGTAGTACCGAAATGATTTTCCGTCGTCACCAAGTCACTTAGCTTGATAGATTGTTTCTAATAATTACCTATTCTTTGACCGACATTTCCATAATGACATATTTTCACCATAAATCTCTATTGGTATTCGTATATCACAATCAAAGTGATTACAAGCCGGAAGTTTGGGGTTGTTTTCGTGTTTATCAGTTCATCAGTATACACCGTACATGAATATGGTAATGAACTACATCGTTAATAGATGTTCTTTCTGCGGAGCCATTTGATTTCAGGGTACTGGGGCATCACAATGTCACAAAACAAAATGTGTTAGTTTTCACACATACGTTCTGTTATTTCCATCTGTTGAATTAATAATATGTAAACTTCTCTCGAGCATAAAGTAAAAGTACATCACCATGTAAGTTACAATTTAGTCAATGGTTCCCCTCATTTTCAGTTCCGCTTTGGTAGCATTGTAATATGTAAATATGAACAAGCAATGTATACTATAGACATAGCCTACATATCTTATCTAATACACTGACTGTATGTGGACTTTGTCTATCATACATTTCAATTTGTTGTTCTGAAGGCACTCATCTGTAACTGTAGAATTATGCATAACTGCAACATAAGTCAACACGTGAAGTACTTATAGTAACAAACATCAAGAACAGAATTCAATTGCTCTTTGGTATATGTATCAATTACAAAGAGAAACATATATGTATATTTCATAAAATGAATAACGCACTTCTTTGAAGATAATGATAATGAGGACAATTATATGGCGCTATATATAGGTACTAGTACCAACTCAAAGAGCTACCTTCATCATAAACTAGTCTGTCATACCGACCCAAGAGCAAAAATTTAATTGACGACCAACCAGTTTAGAAAAGTCACTCAGATGTCTTAGTCTAGATCACTCAGTTGAAGTTAAATCATCTTCTCTGGGCTCATTTTTGTTGTAATTCATAAATTGTTTTTAAAAAGTTGTCAATATACTCCTGAGACTATATGTTAGTCTAAACATTACCCTGAGGGTTCAAGGCAGCCACTAAGTGCTAAGTTCATCCTATTTTCAGGTACCCATATAAAGAGCTGGGTGAACTGAGGGCAATGTGGATGTAGTGCCTTGCCCAGGGACACATGAGACGCATGTCGCAAACTTTTGGTGTCTCCACCGGGAGTTGAATCCGGGTCGTTGAGATGCCAGCATGCTTACAACTACACCACTACACCACTTCAGAACAATATCTAGTAAATCTGAAATTTATTCGTACAATAATTCAGTTAATTCAGTCCATTTCTCAAAATATCTGTGCAATATTTGTCATGTATGCACATGCTATTTTGCATATCAACTCTCGTATCAGCACATTCACATGTTTTATTGTTTGACTTCATCAAGCAAACATCAAGATCATCAAGCAAATGTTTATATGAAATACGAAAATAAAAGGCATCATAAATTTGTTGTGTATGTTACATATTGATAACTTCAAGAATGAGGTAAATAATTAACATAAAATGGATAATACAGCATAAATATGTAGCACATACGAACAAATTGTAGTAATTCTGAAACACATAAATAACAGAACTTATTATTTCTGTAAGATATAAAGAACAGAAGGTTGTTTTTCTGTTATCTGTAAGAACAGAATGTACGTTTCAGTGACATATAAATGACAGAAAGAACCATATTTGTAACGCATGAAGAACAATTCAATTCTGTAACACATAAAGAACAGAATGTATTATTTGTGTAACACATAAAGAACAGAATGTATTATTTGTGTAGCACATAAAGAACAGAATGTAGTATTTGTGTAACACATAAAACAGGATGCAGTTTTTGTGCAACACCTAAAGAACAGAATCGCGGCTGTATTTGTGTAACACATAAAGATGCAGTATGTCTGTAACACATACAGAACAGAATGCAGTATTTCTGTAACACATAACAGAAGTCATAATAACTTTACCGCATAAAAATATAGTTGTGCAATTTATTTTTAAAATGTAACGGATAAGAACAAAGCAGTTTTTTTCTCAACAAAGTAAAGTAAATAAGCAATACATCTAGTACATCACGCGTCTATCCAAAAGTCGTTAGGAAAGCACTATATATACATTATACTCTATAAGAGCAACCGGTACGGGTTATTCATGATGTTAGTCCCAAGAGATTGGAAATCAATGTCTCTATCCCGCTTAATGCAATTACTGTTATAGAACTATCGATGCTTTGTGCATACCATCCCACTCACGAAACGCCCTTTCGTTAATCAAATAGCATAATGTTTTTACTCGTGTTTTCTTATCAAATAATTTGATGGATTAACGAACTGATACATGAGATTGAATTGAGGGATCCTTACTCAGGTTTGTATGTAAATTGTGGACTTTAGAAGAAGATAATGAAGGGAACTGTACAATAAACCGTCATCGTTGTCTTTTTAGTGTCAGTCGATTGGACCGTTTGTCAAGTTTATGGTCAAATAGCCAATTCACTTTATATAACGCTCCTGAGTTTGGAGAATGTCATGATAGTTTGATACAGATGCTCTTGCAAATGTCATTTTATTCAACAAACTGGGGAACATATTTGACGCCTGTCTGAAATAAACACATTGGGTATTGCGATACAGATCACTATTTCAAACAATTCAAATCAGAAATCATATCTTTCTTTTCAAAGGTCGTCTATATATGAAGATTGAAATTGAAGAAAAGAAAGAGAATTAGTATCGATTAGCGTTAATACTCATTTCACAAGTGTTGCCTGAAACATACCAATTTCCTGTGCAATGTCATCTTCCTACGCAAAGCCTAAAACGCCAGTTTCCGAACTGTCACTTTAATGCCTTGCTGAATACCCTTGGGTTTTCTGTGCTTGCTCTCTTGCCTGTAGGGACACTATAGCAGCACAGAAAGGCAAAAGGTCTGCAGCAAGGCATAAAATGACGGTTCGGAAACTGACGTTTTATGCTTTGAGTAGGAAGATGGCGCAATGTATGCAGATGTTTGCTTCGGCCTTGCTACATCATACCACGTTTCCCGAAATGCCTATCTTGCAGCTCTATTTAAGAATGCAATCGGAAAACTTGCACTTGAGAATTATGCACCGTTTCCTCATTAGTTGGACCTCTATAACACTACAATTTAGTCTAAATTTGTTAAATGATACCTGTGCCTTCATCTGTATATTCCATTTCTTTAGTCAAATCAAGATTACTGAATGAGGACCAAAACTTATCACAGGTTCATATCTAATAAACAGAAATGAAGCAGAACTAAATTGGTTTAGTTTATTAGTTGCTAAAAGAAAGCTTAGGTTGTATTTTAAACTCCTATTTAATAAACAGTAATGAATATAAAAAAACAGGAATAGACTTTCATATTTTGATTTGCCTTCATAGATAGACATATATAAACTGACAAACCACCTAATATAACTGTTACAAACTCGCTACTGACACATGACATACTATCGTCTTTCATATTTACACACCCACTAATCGACAAAATAAGAGCAAAACATTGGAAAAATAATCAAGACGCTGAAATAACACGATTCTGATTAAACAGACCGAGTTGAGAAATGAAAATTAGAAGTTGCCGCTATTGAGATACGCGCTCGTTCTATTTAGAAGTTTCCTCTCCGCAGAAGATTTTTTAAAGTGTCTTACTCTTACATATATCGCAGGATATAAAGTGTCAAGTAATTTGTTTATCAATTCTTTAAAACAAATTAAGATATCTCCAAAAATCAGACTCCCTCAGTATTTGAAAATGTCTTCGTCAGCAATCCACTACTTTCACCGAATAAATAACTACAAACATCAAGGAATATAATGACGTAAGCTCAGACACGAACTAAGCCTTAACGTTCAATTCATTTGTACGCTGTCTGGGCGTATTAAACTTAATGTAGATATGAGTGATAAAAGAATAATTTATGACATTCGGAATCAGTCGGAAATGCTATCATTCCGAGACATGAATGAGCGTCAAGAGAGTTGAACTGATTAGGTTTCGGGATTCGCACCTTCCGAATAGAATAATTGGACTTGCGATAGAAGAAGGTTACTTTGACCTTTGACCGCGAGAAACGACGAGATCCGACTGACAATATATGTTCATCGATTCGTTATTCTCCCAGTACGTTGAAAGTACATTAAACAGATTATTTAAATGTGATAGAAGCTGAAACTCCTTGTCTTTTGGGAAAACGTAAAGTAACATCACGGAAATGATTTTATGCTGATTCGACTGATTAATCGTTAAACATATTACAGCCACGCTTATGTTTACTCTCTGTAATGAAATTTGCCAGAGCTTTAAAAAAGTTTAGTTTCGGAAATCAACCTATTCAAAGTAGCTACAGAAAATGAGAAAAAAAATGTGTTTGGTGTTGTGTACTTCTTCCGGTTGTAGAATTAATAATTTTCCACTAGTCCTTGTGAAATCATATATGGCAAAACCACATGACCATTACCAACCTAGTTTCAACATTGAATTGAATTGTAGTCGTTTTTTATTTGAGAACTTGTTAAACAGGAGCAACTCTCGGTCAAGAAAATGACAATTGAGTGTAAAAATTCTTGCTTTACAAGGCATTGTTATTAACTTTTCATTGAGCATATGTAACTGAGAGAATATTCAATCAATACATAATCTTAATATTGTAAAATAAGCAGGTATCTTTCATGTACTTTCCCAAAATTCAAAATGGCGGACAGGAAGACGACAGTCATTTTCATTGCTACTCCGAAGAATGGGGTTCTAAGCAAAAATCAATTGAACTGAGCCAGTTTTTATTGAGATCTAATTGGTAGACGTGTTTGGGCGTGTGTAATGGAAGCTTGCTGGTTGAATCCCACAGCGGTTCGTCCTCAAAAAGTAAAGAAACGATCCAAATTCATCTTCCTACGCGAATCCTTAAACGCCAATTTCCGAACTGTCAGTTTTATGCCTTGCTGCCGACCCTTGAGTTTTCTGTGCTGATATCAGCGCGCCTACAGGCGATTGTTAGCAACCACCAGTTACTTTCTGATTGGACTATTGCTATCACTCATAGTAAGCTAGAGAGCAAGCACAGAACATTCAAGGGTCGGCAGCAAGGCATAAAACTGACCATTCGGTTTTTAGGCTTTGCGTTGGAAGATGATCCGAATTATGCTCAACCAATCTTGGCAGGCGTTCCATGTACACTGACATACATACTAGGGAACTAAACAATTGCACCTACATGTAGACAAAACTGAATTATAGAAAACCTCCCATTTTTCCTTCAAAATTGAAATCGACATCACTGACTACTTACCTTACTATAAACTGTTTTCGAACAAACGAAAATCGTCCAACTAGTCGGTAATAACTATAACCGACATCCCTATAATAAGGATTCCTTGTAAAAGGTCATATTAACCAGTCAAGTGACAAATTTACTTTACTTGAATAAACGAAAAACTGGTACATTAATGCCTATATTTATGATACCTGGTAAAACGACTAATTTTCTTATCATGCCATGTCATGTCAGTTTATCTTTAGATATTCTTCGCTATTTCTACTCGGATCGAATGGAACAGAATAAATGATAAGAAAATTGTTACGCTCGAAAAATATCCAAACAATTTTCAGGCTAAAATCATCATCTCCAATAAGGCGATAGTTTATCTATAATTATTCTCCGCTATTTCTACTCGAATCAAATTGAACAGAATGAATGATTAGAAAATTGTTACACTTGAAAGGATACCATATGACACACATCCTCAGGCAAAAATCATCGAATCTCAAATAAGGCAGGAGTAAATCTTTAAATATTCTACGCTATTTCTACGCGAAACAAATGGGTAGGAATGAATATGAAAAATGTAACATTTGAAAAATCTGAAACACATTCTCAGGCAAAAATCATAAAATCTCAAAAAGGCAAGAGTAAAATCTATAAATGTTCTACGCTATTTCTACTCGAATAAAGTATAACAGAATAAATAATAAGAACATTGTTACACTCGAAAAACATTAAACACATCCTCAGGCTAAAATCATCATCTCCAATAAGGCAAGAGTAAATCTTTAAATAGTCTACACTATTTTTACGCGAATCAAAAGGCACAGAATGAAAAATAAGAAAATTGTTACACTCGAAAGGATACAAAATGACATGCATCCTCAGGCAAAATCATCAAATCTCAAATAAGGCAAGAGTAAATCTTTATATAGTCTACGCTATTTTTACGGGAGTCAAAAGACACAGAATGAAAAATAAGAAAATTGTTACACTCGAAAGGATACAAAATGACATACATCCTCAGGCAAAAATGATAAAATCTCAAATAAGACGTAGGTAAATTTATACAGCATACAATAAACATATTCCAGAACATCATATTAAACACATTCTCAGGCAAAAATCATCGAATCTCAAATAAGGCAGGAGTAAATCTTTAAATATTCTACGCCATTTTTACGCGAATCAAATGGAACAGAATAAATGTCCAAAATGTTACATTTGAAATATATGAAACGCATCCTCAGGCAAAAATCATCAACTCTCAAATAAGGCAAGAGTAAATCTTTAAATATTCTACGCTATTTCTACGCGAATCAAAAGACACAGAATGAATAATAAGAAAATTGTTACACTCGAAAGGATACAAAATGACACGCATCCTCAGGCAAAAATCATCAAATCTCAAATAAGGTAAATTTATAAATGAACTGATTCTATCATACAGCATACAGTAGACATATTCCAGAACATCTCGACTGTAAATAGTAGGTCCTACAGCTGCGTATCTTAAGTTTGTTCACTTACCTTCGTATTCTAGTGCAAATATCATGTAATTTGTAACGTCTTTGAGACATCATATCATTGTGAAAACTAAACCGATAATGATGAAATTTCACTACATAAGTTATGATTCAGTTTGCGTTGACATATTCGTATGTCATACCTAGCAGATAGCTTTAACGAAATTGGCAGGTCATTGAAGTGACCAGAGGTCAACATTTCGAAAACTCTGATATCTATTTTGCTCTACAAAATCCTTCATAAGTGATCAACAGCTTTAGATCTTATTCTTATATGTTCCTTTGCTCTAAGGCAACGTCACTGTGCTGATAATTTATCTACAATGTTCACATGGATGATTTTAATCGAAATTTAAGAAAATCCGCATTACACAAATATGACCCCATCTGTCTATTTAACAATGCCAAATATCGACATTCAGCACCAGTGACAAGACGATCCCGAAATATGGTTTGGGAATGGTTATTTTACACATGGACAATTGATGATCTTCTGTAAGTGCTCATGGATTTATTTTATGAACGTCAAAACGAAACCCAAATTATATGATATTTGCACTAAATCCACAAGCAGGTGAACAAACTTTTGATATGCAGCTGTATACAACAGGGCTCCACAATAAGAAGAAGAAGAAGACACAATAAATAGCCTGAAGGATCAATCATGCGACTTAGTAATAAAATCAGCTTCAACACGAGGTGGTTATCAAGCTTGACCTAGTATTAATGATAATGACTCATTTCACGTGGTTTATGTCAAACGCACTTCTCAATAGAGAGCGATATGGAATTAGTTTCGACAAACTGTCGTCTCCTCCGTATTCTTGTTGCAAAAGGGGATTTATGAAAGTATGGCAATCTGGTATTAGAGAGAAGAAATGCTGATTTTGTAAGGAGTTAACTAGACTGTAACGACGTCACGTAAATAATATAATGTAGGTGCACACAATTAATTTTAAAGGATATGTCTTTGAAAACCGGATTTCTAATATTGGCGATTGATTTTACCGTACCGAATTGTATTCCAATAGACGCAAGGAGTATATTAATTCCCGGATATCATATTACTTTGTATTAAAAAAATGACTCGCTTTTAAAGGATGATCAACTGTTTTATAACAGTAGCGATATTTCGTCGGTTTACTTTATATACCGTTTTCAAGCAAGTAATGACCTGAATTAAACGGACAAAGGCGTCGCCATAGGATGATATTTCCAGTTCAATATTTGCTCTAAATCTTCAACCGGAAACCGTTCCCGTGGGGTGAAAATTTACCGTTCTTAAAACAGCCAATCGAAAGGAACTCACTTGGATTGCAAACAATCAGACCTTGATGTTTCCAGCCCAGGAATGCCCTAATAGAGGTTAACGCGAAACAAATAAATAAATAAATGTGATGTCAGATTGCTCCATCATTGTTGGACACTGACGTTTTCCGTGAGCTAAAGAATCCATAATATGTCCCCCTCACTTTAACCCCCCTGCTATATTCCTCTATTCTCTTAAGATCATTTACGTCTGACCATGGTGAAATTTCGATTGAAAGCAACATTGGAGTGATAATTGTGTTCGAATTTTTTAATGAAAATGACGCATTTGAAAACATAACTTCCTCCTCAATGTCGGACCACATCGGCGATGCCATCTTCCTACACAAAGCATAAAACACCATTTCCGAACTGTCATTTTTATGCCTTGCTGCCGATCCTTGAGTTTTCTGTGCTGATATCAGCGCCACTACAGGCGATTGTTAGCAACCTCCAGTTACTTTCTGATTGGACTATTGCTTTCTCTCACAGTAAGCTAAAGAGCAAGCACAGAAAACTCAAGGGTCGGCAGGAAGGCATAAAACTGACAGTACCCAAACTGGCGTTTTAGGCTTTGCGTAGGAAGATGAATTATACCATGAATTGGTGTTTTTCATGATGCTGTCGTACTCGTGGGTTTTCTTTTAAATGGCAGATGCTCTGTACACACATTTGTCTTTAGGATATACCGAACACATTTAAATAAGATTTCTAATTAGAAATTTGAATCCACGTATTTTCTATGCATATAAAACGTTAGCTAAAAGGTTTGAACCTTAACTTCTTTTGAGTAGTATACAACAAACGCTGCTATTTCCACAGGGAACTTGGGGAGAGTCTAACATCAATTGCTGAAAGTGAGAGTCCCACTCAAATCGTCCTGGTTCTCTGTTGGTTGGCTTGGTTGAAAGCTTCCTCTCGTAAGCGGGTTAACAAAGTTAGTGATCAATCGATATCCATTGATCTTCTCATTAGGCTGTTTTCTTCTACTTACACCTTCGCCAATTGTTTACGTGATTGAGTTATGATAGCCTTCTCCTTATCGAGATTGTGGTGTCGTCTGCCGAACGCTTGATTTAGCGCGGGAAACAGTTAGGCGGGAAAGCCATTGCCATGCTGTCAAGAATAGTGTAGTCTGTCATCCAGACCCTAAAGCAAAAATATCTAATTGATGACCAACCCAATCTAGAAAAGTATAGCAAGTCTAGATCGCTCAGCTCAGTTTAAGCTTCTCCTGGGTTCCATTTTCTTATGATACATTAATTGTTTCAAAATGTTAAAAATATTCAATTGAAGACCAACCCAGTCTAGAACACTATAGTAAGTCTAGATCGCTCAGCTATTAAAGCTTCTTCTGGGCTCCATTTTTTTAATAATACATGAATTGTTTAAAAATGTTGTCAATATTTAAAAAATTCATCTGAGACTTAATGTTAGTATACAAATAGTGATTTGCAGGGATTTGATTCCTGAAACAACCGTTGGAGAATATATATTTACGGAATTTTATCCAAAGTGACATCATATCTCTGTACAGATATTTTCATTGGAGATATGTTTAGACTTATCATTTTAGAAACTGTATATTGTAGAGTGCATAACGACTCAAAGGTGAACCGGAGATTTATAATGGACAACTGAGCTTTGTGGCAGATGACTTTATAATTGGCTAACAGTGTGGCGATAGAACATGAAACGTAGAAATATTTTGTTATGAAATTGTATATGAAACAATACAATGAATGGATAATAGTAATTGAATATACATAAAACGTCATTTATTTCTGAAAAACTAAAATGCTGCCTTAGCAATTAATCATTTAATTCATTTAAAAAAGCGGAGGGTAATCTACAGCTTAATGAAAGTGTGATCTAGAGCGAATGTATTATAAGGTCTATAACTTGTTACAAATGGATCTTATTTGTGCATCACTTTATGGACAGATTAGTCTGTCATTTAGACCCTAAGGCAAAAATATATATTTGATGACCAACCCAGTCTAGAAAAATATAGCAAGTCTAGATCGCTCAGCTTAAGCTAGCTTTGAAGTTAAAGCATCTTCTGGGCTCCATTTTGTTTCATACATGAATTGTTTAAAATTATTGTCAATATTGAAAAAATACTTCTGAGACCAAATGTTAGTCTAGGAACTGATGATCAGTCTATAGTATCATAATATAAAAACACCAACCTACAGTCCACTTTACAGCGAGTTACTAATGAGTGTTTTGACCTTTTTTCTAGTTTGTATGGATGAGAGAACACCGGTAACAAGAAAATATCTATTTTTATAGACGTCCCCTTGTTTATCGAGTCCAGGGTAACCATGTTTCGACCCACCGTGGTCTGGCCAGCTTTCAGAGACGATGTGATTATAGGATATGAATTTGCCGGGTCGTACATCATTATTTTGGGCACCTTTCCATCCATATTATCTGGATATCTGAGAAATTTGAATGATCTTGATGGTATCTGTACAATCTTCTTTTATGTAGCACAATGTATATAGCACTGGGTAACATCAGTTTATACAACCTAGCACAATGTGTAAAGCACTGGGTAACATAATTATAAAGAACGTAGCACAATGTATATAGTGACATATTTTTTATACAACGTAGCACAATGTATATAGCACTGTTAAACATTATTTTATACAACGTAGCACAATGTATATATCACTGTGTAACATTATCTTACACAACGGTAAGGAATGCATAATTATATTTATGTATAGCATATTTTTATACAACGTAACACAGTGTACAGTATATAGCGCTGTGTAACAACATATATATACAACGTAGCACAATCTGTGTAGCACTGTGTAACATCTTTTTATACATCGTAGCACAATTTATTTAGTCCTGTTTAACGTAATTTTATACAACGTAGCACAATGTCTTTAATACTGTGTAACATAATTTAACACTACGTCGCATAATGTGTATAGTACCGTGTAACATTTTTAAAACTACGTAGCATAATCAATGTATATAGTACTGATTAGCATCATTTTTTGCAACGTAGCACAATGTTTTATTCATTTAACTTTTAATTCTAAATGAGTAAAGTTCAACACTTTATGACATCTAGTCATAACTATGCATAACATCATTGGAAACAGTCCTAAAATCATTATTAGCCTCAATTGTTTTAGTGTAGTCTCTTCAAATTTATTACGAAATAAAAATATTAAATGATTTGAGAACTCGCATAATTAGAATTAACCCTATCATTTAAACTATGGAACTTCAGATTGGCAGATATATATACTGTTATCAAGACCTTAACCTGAATGTAAAAACAGACACAGTTTCCAGATTTATAACGAAATAAGTATACCGAACCATTCAAGAATATGCCCTTAAAGGGGCAGTAGCACGTTTTAAGGGGAACATAAGGTGATGTCAGTAAATCGGAAATTAATGGTTCCAATTGATAGACAATGCATTTAAACTAAATTGAGCAGTAATAAATCAAATATATAATGCAACGTTTAGCCGTGCGTTTCCTTTTTCTTACACAATATGAATTAAAGATGTTCACACAAAATGGCCGCCAATGGAATTTTCATGAATCTTCATTTTTTGTCCTCTGACTATGGATGATTGGCTTGTGTAATGAGAGTTTTGACACTATCAAAATAATACATTAAGCATTAACGTACAATTATCAGTGACAAATTAGAAATATAAAATTATCAAAAAACGTGCTACTGCTCCTTTAAGTTACGTTATACCAATGTCATATACGCTATGGAAAGTAAGGTTTTTTGCAGGTTTACTTTACATTACATTTAACACGTCCATTAAGCTGAATGTAAAGACATAGACAGAGTTTGCTATCATCACCAGTTAAAACCATCTCACTTGCGTGTTTCTAACGACCCCAGAACGAAGAGCAAACGTCCTTATCATGATGACAATCAGGGGAAACAAAGCCGACAGTAGACCAAATGGAAAGTGCGTGTAAATTCGCCAAACTTGGACCCGTAATCACCCTTGCTATCAAATACTCTATTCGAACATTAACCGAAATTTTAAGTGATTATTCTTAGCTTACTCTAAGCTTTTCCATTACCGAGGACCAATTCCATGCTTCCTGGAGAAGACAAAGTCGGAGTCTGATTTTGTCTGTGGAGTATTCAATTAGCGTATAGCTCCTTTGATGTCTGCAGCCTGATCGTTGCGTATTAGGGCAAGTGGCTGGCCGCCGTTGATACAGTACATCACTTGATCTCTATGAATTCTGGACTAGATCGTTTCCATTTATTCTGAGAGAGGTCAAAGGGTACACGTAGACTGTCTTGTGTCTTCGCTGGTGATAATGTTGATTCCATTTGCTGGACGATTTTGAGCAAGTGATCCGCCTTTGAAACAGTACATCACTTGATCTCTATGAATTTTGGATTTGATCGTTTTCATTTATTCCGAGAGAGGTCAAAGGGTACACGTAGACTGTCTTCTGTCTGCAATGTGATGATGTTGGTTCCATTTGGTGCACGATTTTGAGCAAGTGATCCGCCTTTGATACAGTACATCACTTGATCTCTATGAATTTTGGATTTGATCGTTTTCATTTATTCTGAGAGATGTCAAAGGATACATATAGACTGTCTTCGGTTTGCAATGTGATAATGTTGATTCCATTTGTTGAATGATATTTTTTAATGTACTTTTTGGAGCAAGTGACCTGCCGTTGATACAGATCTCTAAAAATTTGGATTTGATCGTTTCCATTTGTTTATCCAAGTTTATCGACATTTTTTGATAACGTGAAATATTTGATCCTTAGGAATCCCGAACAACAGATTTCTTCCATTTTTTCCAAGATAGATAAAAACGGTAAAATGTAAATTGTGTGATATTTTGAAATAATATTTCAAAAGATTATAGCAAATGAATGGCAAGTCTGTTATCCAGCCCCTCAAAACAAAACAAAGCCTTCTGGGGTCAAAATATTTTGGAACTTATTTGCCTCAGTTTTGGAATATTTCTGAATTAAGCTGAAATTAAGTATCCTAAAGAATTTCTTTTTAATTGTTTACACGAAAAAGAAAAATAATCAAAATAGTATTTAGACATCATTATGTTAGTCTAGTTAATCGCCGCCGTTGATACAATTTATCACTTGATGATATTGCTGGCAGTGCCAAAATTAGTTTCCAATCAGCCTTGGCGGTCAAATGTACTCTGTAGACGTTACAATGTCTGTGCTATCCAATATCTACATTCAGAACCTTAGAACCATTTAAACGATTGACTCAGTGCTGCTGATACTTACACCACTTGATCTTTATGAATCCTGGAATAGATCGTTACCATTTATTCAGAGAGGTCATTGGGTACAGTGATCTGTCTGTGCTCTTTGATAGTTTGGAATCAACATTGGAACTTATCGCTGCCATTGCAAAAGCAGGCCATAAATCATTTGATAATCGTGATTTTGGTTAAATCTACATTTTATTTACATTGGAACCTATTAGAGCAAATGTTCGCTGCCATTGCAAAAGCAGGCCATAAATCATTTGATAATCGTGCTTTTGGTTAAATCTACATTTTATTTACATTGGAACCTATTAGAGCAAATGTTCGCTGCCATTGCAAAAGAAGGCCATACATAATTAGATAATCGTACTTTTGGTTTAATCTACATTTTATCGACATTAGAACCTATTAGAGCAAGTGTTCGCTGCCATTGCAAAAGCAGGCCATACATAATTTGAAAATCGTGCTTTTGGTTAAATCTACATTTTATCTATATTGGAAAGAGCAAGTGTTCGCTGCCATTGCGAAAGATGGCCATATTGTGAAATGACATTGTACATAATTTGATAATCGTGCTTTTGCTTTTATAGATCGTTTTCATTTTAGCTGTCAAAAGGTACATGAATACTGTGTACTGTCTATGCTGTGGGTTATTTAGACAATTAGAAAATATGAGAGAAAAATGATAGTTTACTTCATTTGATCTTCGTTCTTCGAATAGACAGTTAACATGAGCGTCTGAGAAGGTCAAAACATATTATGATTACATCTTCTGTCTGTTGTGATATGATTTTATCTACATTGGAATCCATTGTAGTTGCTGTCTATAGTGTGTGATATTTTGACATCACCATTTGAACATATGAGAGCTTTATGATATAGCAAACGCAGCTGGCATTGAGAAACAGGTCATACATTATCTTTAAGCATCGTTCTGTTGCTTTATCAGATCGTTTCCATTTTAGCGGTCAAATGGTACTATGAAGACTGTGTTCTGTCTATGCTGTGTGATAATTGACATCATCGTTAGAACATATGAGAGCAAGAGATACAATATACTTCATTTGATCTTCGTTTTTCTAACAGATAGTTCCAGTTAAGTCTGTGAAGGTCAAAGCTTATTATGTTTACATCTTCTGTCTGTTGTGATATGATATTATCTACATTGGAACCAGTATAGCAAACGCAGCTGGCATTGAGAAACAGGTCATACATTATCTTTAAGCATCGTTCTGTTGCTTTATCAGATCATTTCCATTTTAGCGGTCAAAATGTACTTTGAAGACTACTTTTTGTCTATGCTGTGTGATATTTTGACATCATCGTTAGAACATATGGGAGCGTATGATACAGTTTACTTCATTTGGTATTATGACATCACCATTAGAACACACGAGAGCATATGATACAGTTTACTTCAATTGATCTTCGTTCTTCGAAAGGTAGCTTCCTTGAGTGTCTGAGAGAGGGTTTAAGTGTACTATGTTAACTGAATGTTTGCTGTCTGTGTTGTGACATTATTGTATCAACATTGAAACATATAAGACCAAATGTCAGCTGCCATTAAGAAAGCGGGTCATGTATCATTTGATAATCGTGCTGCTGATTTAATAGATCGTTTCCATTTCAGCGGTCAAATTGTATTATGAATACTGTTTGCTGTTTATGCTGTATGATATTTTGACATCATCGTTAGAACATATGAGAGCATGTTATACAGTTTACTTCGTTTGATCTTCATTCTTCGAAAGGTTGCTTCCTTGAGTGTCTGAGAGAGGGTCAAAGTCACGGTACTATGCTGACCGTCTTCTGTCTGTGTTGTGCCATTATTTTATCAACATGGAAACATATAAGACCAAATGTCAGCTGCCATTAAGAAAGCGGGTCATGTATCATTTGATAATCGTGCTGCTGATTTAATAGATCGTTTCCATTTCAGCGGTCAAATTGTATTATGAATACTGTTTATGCTGTGTGATATTTTGACATCATCGTTAGAACATATGAGAGAAAGTTATACAGCTTACTTCATTTGATCTTCGTTCTTCCAATAGATAGTTTCAGTTATAAGTCTGAGAGAGGGTCAAATGATACCATATTGATTTTTTCCGTCTGTGTTGTTTATATAATCATTTGGACCTTTTGAAACAAATGGCTGCTGTCATTGATAAAGTAGGCTACCGTACATGAAATAGATCGTTTCCATACCGATCGAGAGGTTAAACTTTCTTCTGCTTGTACTTCGTTCTATTTTGGAATCTGCATAAGAACCTATTAAGCATGTTACGTGTCGTTGATACAGTACATTACTTGATCTCCATGAATACTTGACTAGATCGTTTCCATTTATTGTGAGTGAGGTCAAAGGGTAAGACTTACGTTGTCATTAGAATACATTACAGCAAGTGATTGGCAGCCGTTGATACAGTTAAAGAATGACCTGTAAGTTATGTCAATCTGTGTCTTTAACACAGTATATAATTTATAATAATAGATAAATAATTGTGCATTTACATCGCGTCTTTATCATGTACAAGCCACATGCTCAAAGCGCTGACACAAAAGAGTTATATATGTTAGCGGCAATGTAAGCTAGAGAGCAAGCACAGAAAACTCAATGGTCTGCGGCAAGGCATAAGAATGACAGGTCGGAAACTGGCGTTTTATGCTTTGCGTAGGAAGTTGGTTTTCAATTAAAAAAGTACTCATCCTGGCACGATTCGTTGTCGCTACAGGTTATAAGACTAAGAAAGGTGTATATTTCCATCATGAAATCAAACGCACGTGCAGATCATGCATTCCTGAAGAGTCTGCTCAAGGGAATATTCATGTTAAAAGGTTCTTGAATGGAAAGGGTAAATTCATGCACTATAGGTAAACAAACTGGAGATCGTTAGGTGTAGGCCTACTCTAGCACTTGTGCCTATATAAAAAATATCACACGAGCTATGTTCCTTCGAGACTTACATGTTGTCACTAAGACTAAGATTAATTACTGACATTTTGTTGACAATATTTAAAGAACGTTAGAAAATAAGGTTCCATTTTATTTTACTCAAGGGACTAGATAAAAGGCTATATCCCTCCATATGAACTATAAATATATCACTCGTCTAAGAGACTAGGGTCAGTCTAGCTGTCCGGGAACTAATTAAGATAAGTACCGGACACCACTGGTCAGCAATATGACACCGTCCGATATGTCCACTGTCCCCTGTGCAGGCCACAGAAGCTAGCGGTCAGTTTTACCTAGACTTTATAACGTTTTTATATCATGCAGACGACAACTTACATAATTATGTAAATTTGTCCAATAAACATTTGTATTGCCTTTTTAATCTCTGAAGATGATACAAGTTTTGCTATGCCAAAAACAACCCATTATTGCTTATTGAAATTTACAACTTTGACAAGCTCGACAATTAAATTACTAAATGCTATTTTTTTTTATTAACGGTTCGGTGTCACCTTTAAATAATAAGTTTTCGGACTCGTAGAGACCCAGTTATTATATTGCAACAGTTTAAAAATTAAATATTTTAACGTACCTTTACACCTATCTCCTTTTTTTACCATTAAACTATATATTTGCCCTTTATTATTGTAGAGAGTTTAAATCAAGGGGCAGTAGCACGTTTTTTGAAAATTTAATATTTTCAATTTTCACTGATATCTGAACGTTAATGCTAAATGTATTAATTTGATAGTGTCAAAAATCTCATTACACAAACCAATCATCCATTATCAGAGAACAAATTATAAAGATTCACACAAAGTCCAATAGCGGCCATTTTTGTGTGAACACCTTTTATTCATTTTGTGTAAGAAAAAGGAATCGCAAGGCTGAACTTATTTATGATTTATTACTGCTTCATTTAATTTAAATACATTGTCTTTCAATTGGAACCATTGGTTTTCATTTTCCTGACATCACCTTATAATCCCCTAAAAACGTGCTACTGCCCCTTTAAAGGGGCAGTAGCACGTTTTTTGATAATTTTATATTTTAAAAATTGCACTTATAATTGTAAATAAATGCCTTATGTATTATATTGACAGTGTCAACAATCTATTACACAAGCCAATCACACATAGTCAGAGGACAAAGTATGAGGATTTACATTAATTCCATTGGCGGCCATTTTTTTGTGAACACCTTTAATTCATTTTTGTAAGAAAAAGGAATCGCATGGCTGAACCTTACGTTATTTATTTGAATTATTACTGCTCCATTTAGTTTAAATACATTGTCTTTCATTTGGAACCATTTATTTTAATTTTCCTGACATCACCTTATATTCCCCCTAAAAACGTGCTACTGCCCCTTTAAGTACTACACTGTCCGCTCATGCAAAACGATAGAGAACAATCTAAATAGTGAACTCCAATGATGCAAAGAAGTGTTGCATGCAATTAAGCCTTTTAGCCAAGTAAATGCTATAACTAGTAACAAAAATAACTATGTCAGAAAACCACCACATCGGATGATGAGTTGCCCTAGATATGTATACAGTGTCATTTAATTTGCGAAACCTATTAATGTAGATGTTATGTATGTAAATGATGTCGACCGCTGACTCGGCATAACTATTTAAATATATCTTATATACCTGACAAATAATATCATGCTGTTTCAGAATGGTATCAGTTAGGGAATTGCCTCGCAAGATGAAGTGCTGCTTCATTTTTGTGTATTAAATAATCCTGTCTCAGGGTTCGAACGTTACGTTAACTCCACTCATCTGTACCCTGGGCTCAGAAGCTAGAGTAATACAAAAATTCACACTTGTTTCGTAAAAGTCATATGACACACTTCCTCGGGTAATAATCTCTATATATCAGATGCACAAAAGATAACCAGTTTCCTCACTTGATGTGAGATAAGTGTAATCTTTATTATCCCGGGAGATTCATTTTATGTAAACCAAATGACTGGCACAATGTACAACTGTTAACAAATCGAAGGTTACGTCAATGATTAGACTATATATATATATGACTAATACATGTTGCTAGGCCTATAAGGGTAAGCTTTTAACTTACTTATACTCACATTGGAGATTCAACAAGCGCATCCAGAGAAGCTGATTTTGGACTCTCGGACCTTTATTGATTCCAAAAGGGGTTTTGGACGGGAATTTTGAACGCAAGTCGCAGAACTTGGAATAAATTAAGTTAAGCTCTTAATCTGGATTAGGAAGTATTCATATATTATATTTCCAATATTGCTCTTAGAGACTGTTAGCTAGTCCAGTTGACAACAGTAGATGACCGGCGCCCACGCGATGGTCAAGCACTCAGGAGACCGGCCGGACGAAACTGGCACTGCAGCTGATCAGTCACGTGACCACTCAGGAGACCTCAAACAAGTCGGTCGGCTAAGTCGTGTTGTTCTTGTCAGCGTAGTAATCTGTCAAACTAGTCCCGTCCGATCTGGGAATAAACCTAGCCATTCTGTTATCGTCTTACATAAGGGATTTATACTTTTGTTTTGGAAAAAATGCATATCCAAAACATGTTGTTTTTCATCGAAAACAAAAAATTATATGATAAATAAGTGAATGGCGATTTGTGAAAAGAGCCTTTGCAAGTCTAGAATATCTAGTACCATTTTTGTTAATCGCCTGTTGAAGATCCTGTTGTGACATTTATTCAGACAAATATATACGTTTGTTTTTTTGATTTCCAAAATATATTGTTGTTTTTGATCGAAAACTAAAATTCTACAATCTAGATTAAATTAGCTGTAATGTGTACGTCCTATAAGTCCTACGTTACATCAGTTAAAACTAGCGGAGTGTATACGTCCAATAAGTCCTACCGGTACGTTAGATGCAAGGGCGTATACATTAGAGCTAGTTTTAACAAGATTGAACATTTTATGATGGATACGTAAGTGTTTCTCTCCTTTCAGAACTGTCAGTTTTATGCCTTGCTGCATACCATTCTGTTTCCTGTGCTTGCTATTTAGCTAACTATGAGAGAAAGCAATAGTCCAATCAGAAAGGGTAACTGGAGGTTGCTAACAATCGCCTGTAGGGGAGCTGATATCAACACAGAAAACCCAAGGGTCGGCAGAAAGGCATAAAACTGACAATTCGGAAACTGGCGTTTTCGGCTTTGCGTAGGAAGATGACGTGAGTGGCGATATGTGAATAGAGCCTTTGCAAGGTCTACAGAATCTCATACAAACTTCGTTAATCGCTCGTTTAAGATCCTAAGTGAATTTTATACAGATCTTATCTATTTTGATGTTTTATGACGTCAATATATCAGTACGATTTGATAAACAAACATCAGAAGCAAAGTCTTGGAATACATTTTGCTCTCGAACATGATGTAATATGACTTATATTTACATTCAAAGCTACAGTTTACATCATCACAAGTGGAATTTCAAGAGCTCATTGACTCATTGTTTTGCAACTTTTTCAAATCTACATTAAGATGAGATTAGTTTGAGTTATAAAAGTTTATATAATATGATTATGTGGGGAAATGCCTTGGTAAATCACGTATTATTTTCATGAACATGAAATTCAAGTTTGAAAACACCACCCCACCTCAAACTTTTTTAGCTCCCTTTATGGGTGATACTTGAATTACATGTATAAACATTGGGAAGATTTTCGAAGTTCTTTAATAAGCTCTTAAAATGACAGTCCAATTGGGTATTTTTGTGGAAACAATTCAAGGGTATTTCCGTGTTTATACTTATTAATGATTATTATATGATTATTTCACTCTTATTTTCATATATGTTAGTGAGGGTAACATTTTAGAAGTTGTAGATTTAACAATTTTCAAAAGATTAGATTGAATCAATGAATTTCGTTTCCACAAAAAATACCCCGGTAGGACTGTCCCTTTAAAAGTTTTTGCCTTTAACCCGTTTAAGCTCTGATTGATTTGATAAAAGAAGAATAGTTTGATTTGTGGTGTGCTACTTATATTTGACTAAAATTTGTTTAAAGGCATTTGATAGGAGACTCAGTTTTTCTTAAACGTCTTATTTTTTAAATATTAAAAATTCTAGATGTCTTATTCTTAAGAACTTGACGTGACAATCTTTAAATGGACCGCTTGTATATTTATCTTCTGTAAATCTGAAAAATTAATTTAAAAATGCGAAAATCGAGCTTTACAAAGTAATTTTTTATTTAAAACTTCTGAATCTAGAACCGTTGTTGTCCGTTGTTAATTTTAATGTAGCAATACCATAGTGAGAAAAGACAATAAGCGCAAACCTATCGTCTCAAACATGATTATTTAGAAGGCATGGATCAACGATTAAATATCTTACGATAATATGGCTTCACAATCTCTCCCCACAGAGGCAGATCAAGTCAAGTTGATTCAGCCTTTGTTCTATTACGCCGAAATCCGTGTGTTCCGGCAGTTTCCCCTGGCGGAAAAACCTTTCATCACAATACTTTTGAATTTCTTTATTAAATGACAAGGCTTTTCGCATGGAAAGGGTGGTTCATATCACAATGCCTTTGCCTTGTTTCAGTAGCCAAAATGTTGATTTAAAAACAGCGTCGCTGATTGCACAACTGATTTTGATTGCCTCCAATCAGGCATCTCCCATTCTATCCCACAAGATCGGCGTAATAGAACAGAGGCTAAATCAACTTGACTTGATCTGCCTCTGTGTGGACTCTGTGGAGAGAATGATGGCTTCATATGGAGCTAGAGTTGTGCTCAGTGTTCATGTAAATATAATATGAAGGCAATTTACAGCTTTCAATTAATAATTAATAATAATATTTAATTTGATAATAAAGCCGTAAAACAATATTTAAACATGTTTCTCCTATCATCTGTGAAAATATTAGATATACATGTTCTACAATTTATATTTTATGTGTTTTCGATAGATACAAATTTAATTATTAATTTTATTTAAATGAGTTAGATTTCCCTAGATCTGATACACTTCGTGCAACAATTGACCTTGGAGGTGGTAATATTTAAAAAAATATTGACTTTCTCGCCTTTCACCAACTGTTGCCTTTTAGCTACGTTTTTCGTATAAGTCAATATTTCGACCACTGCTCTGCACAAAAAAAGTAAATAAGTGTAGATAAAATGCAATTACATGTCCTGACCTTTATTTATTTGTATTTTATGTAAATAGAAAGACTTTCATTAAGTAAACAACTGTCGCAGATTATCAATTTCGTTTTCATAATTAGTTATTTTTCAACACATTAAAAGGTTGAAATATGAAGGTCAGATGAAATGGAAATATAATTAATTGCGTTATTGAGATCAGTTTAAATACACTCGATAATGTTAAAGCCTAAAAGTACGTTAATTATTGTAAACAGACATAAACAAGTGTAGCCTTTATGATGATATACAAAAATAATTTTTAAACATGTTTTGTAATTCCTTTTTTATGAAAAATGTGTTTCAAAAATCTGCTAAAACATGATAAAAGAGCAATCTCATTGAAATCAAATATTTGACTCGCTCTTTTTAATATTATGTTGTTACTGGTCACTCATTTAAGTGACCAGTAACAACATACATGTTATACATACAACATACATAGTCTCTCGTAACCCTGATAGGGTGGCTCGCTCATTTTATGATTTTTTTATGAAACTTTATTGTATGTTTATAATTTGTGAACATATACTATCTATCTACATGTAATATGATACAAAAAAGCGAATCAATGAATGGGTTTCAATGATATTGGGTAAAAGATATACTCAGTGATTTGCATTTCGTTATACCTTATCCGTACTGAAAACAGGTAAAAAGGGTACCCCCGTACACACAATATATGCAAATCGTTGCACATACCTGTCTTTTGCTGTAACTAAGGACTTTAATGTCAATGAGCTATAAACATCCTTGTTGTATAACAATTGTCTCAACTAGGATGTAATCAAAAGGTATTTAGTTGTCATCGCTTCCATTTTATAATCTTATGTACATCAGTAAGTCGTTTTAAAAATAGAACAATTTCTTTCTTGAAAATTAATTACACCACAAATTACCAACTTACTGCGAGACTCTTTTTCATATGTGACGTGACTTGCGATTTTCTTTTATAATATTCTTCTTTTAAATTTTCACTAAAATAGTATTTCATTTCTTTGTGCTGCATTAACACAATTTAAAACTGCTTATACAACAGACAGATGTAATTTGATACGACAAAAACTTTAGCCTTTACAAAGAACGAAGAACCACTCAAGCATGAAACCAAGGGGCTATGATGACGTCAATTGGGGGTTTCGGTTTCGTCTTAACCTCTGCTTTCTTTGTCACTTTAAGAGTCACTCCATTATTATCACCACATATATTTTTGCTTTGGAACTAAGGTTAATGGTATTACTCATAAATATAAATTTAAATATCTCATATAGCCATTGCCTGAATTGATAAAAACTTGTTTTCAATGTAAATCTAAAAACCATCACATATATTCCATATAAGTCATATCCTTACGTTCACTTTACATGAATACTATTTATATAACTTATCAAATATCATCAACCCATAATTGTTATTCTGAATGATGTGAATAAGTTTCCAAAATTACGTTTGACTGATTGACGCGACTCAAATTTCGGTTTTCGGTCATAATCACGAGTTCAAACTTTCCTTTCGACGTCGATTAGCTTTAAAGGGACAGTAGCACGTTTTTAGGGGGAATAAGGTGATGTCAGGAAAAATGAAAATTAATGGTTCCAATAGAAATACGATGTATTTAAACTAAATGAAGCAGTAATCAATCAAATACATAAAATAATTTCAGCCATACGATTTCTTTTCTTTCATGGGTTGAATTAAAGGTGTTCACACCGCCAATGGGCTCTTTGTTGATCTTCATACTTTGTCCTCTGACTATGGGTGATTGGTTTTTGAAGTGAGATTGATGACACTATCAAAATAAAACATTAAGCATTAACGTACAGAAATCAGCGAAAAATGCCCTATTAAATTGATACTTTCCTACTTCTCGATCAGATGATATCAGAGTGACATAGAGTATATTTCTTAAACTTTTATTTGGTTTTGATAAGATACAAAATGTCTAATATGCTAATTGAAGTTCATATCTCATCACTGGACTTGCAAATACATCCATTTATGCATAATATCTCTAAAATGCTAAAATTTTATGGAAAAATCAAGAAAACATCTCAAATACGTTTAATATTCAAAGTTATGCACCCAATTAATCTACCTATTAGTTACTTTATCAAATAGACACTATCGAATCGAATATATCTTCCTGTTAGCTTATGACAAGGTTTCAAAATTACGTTTGGCGAATTTGCGCGCGCCACTCGAGCCACATTGTCCGGTTTTCGATCAAAATCCCGACTTTGAATGGCCGTATTTTCGCTCTAATGTACTGATTGACCTTTAACTTGTTATTTTCAGTAACAGTCAGTCGTTCCCGATGTAATAACATCGATTTCAAAATTTGACATATGTGATCCTATCAACATACTCTGTGTCTCTTTAATGATAAAGTTTGTTATTTACACCTACAACTCACGAAGTGGCTCTTTAAAATTCGTCACAGATATGAGAGCTACTAAACTAAAGTAACCTCAGCCCTCTTAAAACCCACATATCCGCGAACCTGATACTGTAACTATTGTCAAAAAGGACAAACCCAACCTACATTATAACTTTTTGAGTGATTTCAGTCCACTTTACTTGAAATACACGCCATATTGATCAATGTTCCCGGTAAAATAGCATTAGTAAAATGAAAAAAAGCGAACTACATATTAGCTTCTAGTGCAATTTTGTCAAGTTTACTTGAAACCATGCCCCCATACAATGACGTCGGCGAAAAAGAGAACAAAACCGAAAATGGAAGCTTTGTGAAAGTGATACTCAAACATGAAAGAACAAACCGTCACGATTCTTTGATGATACCTTAACGTACATGACAAAAAGAAAAAGGAATAGATATTACTCGAATAAGAACAAATTCAATTTCGAGAAGTTGATGTTTTTTCTTGTGCATCATGACCATTAAGCAATATATTGGATATAAACTGAGGTACAGAAGAAAGTATACACCTTAGTTGAATTGATCAAATGAAACTGGCAAGTAGAGGTGTTAAAACATCAGTCAAATAATACATCTAAGTGGGTTTTAATTATTTTTTAACGTCAATTTTTCTTTGAAATATTAAAATAATTCAATAAAACACAAATGTTTGAAGATCTATTCTTTGTAAAAAATCAATAAACGAGCCCCATTTTCACACGTTGACAACATTTTAAACATGGTGAGGGGCTTGTTAGTGTAATCTTTATTTTTGATATTCCCTTTATTGAACAATACAATTTAATACAAAATAACCTGACACCGATGAATTGATTCGAACTCCTGCAGAAATTTTTTTTATTTTGACCGTGAGATAATTAAAAGCATCACACGTTTGTTAAATCATGGGAATGCATGATAGTTGTTGAGGTATGAACGTGAATTGAATGGGTGAATGGCTTTTTATTTTAATGATTATTATCATTACATGTTTTAGTATATGTCCCATAGGCCTATGTAGACTCTGAACGAGATCAAGAGTATGATATTTTTGTAAAAAGATCTTCTTATCATTTTCTTATCAAATATTGAATAAATCGAAAAAACTATGGTGTATTTTTTGATTTGTACTTCATTTCATATACATATTAGAGGCAATAGAGTAGTGTCTCTAGGCAATAAGGATAATGCTGATTTTAAAGGGGCAGTAGCTCGTTTTTTTATTATTATATATTTTAAAATGTTCACTGATAATTGTACGTTAAACGCTAAATGTATTATTGTGATAGTGTCAAAAATCTCATTAAACATTTTTGTGAACACCTTTAATTCATTTTGTGTAAGAAAAAGGAATCGCATTGCTAAATTTTACACTATATTTGAATTATTACTGCTCCATTTAGTTTAAATGCATTGTCTTTCAGCTGGAAACATTGATTTTCATTCTCCTGACATCACCTTATATTCCCCCTAAAAACGTGCTACTGTCCCTTTAAGCTGGCATTAGCGTTATTGCCAGCTAATGCCTAGACTATAGACATGATATTTACGCTATTGCCGGGTACCATTAGTCTGTCATCAAGACCCTAAAGCAAAAATATTCAATTGACGACCACCCAAGTCTACTAAAGTATAGCAACCTAGATCTAGGTTTCTGAAGTTAAAACATCTTCTTGGCTCGTGGGCTTCTGGGCTTAACTTTAAAAACATACCAATTTACTAACCTCAGAGGGAAAACAGATAAAAACGAAGGTTTTTTAGTTTATTTGAAATCGACATTGGTATTCATTTTTTGATATATTTTGAGAAATTCGACCATTGGAGTTTTGTAAATTGTTTTGATATCATTAACGACTGCTATAACTGTACAACTGAGAATATCTTTACAAAATAACATTGACAATATTAACAATATTATGACTCATTTCACTGCAAATCAAGACAATATTTTACGGGTGATACTTGAAATGAAATGAAAATTCACGTACACCAAAATGTAGAAGCTTTCACACAATAATAATGGAACGGAAATGAAGTAGAATAATAGACAATTAACTATTTGCTTCAATCACCAATGTAAGATTGTAGCGTTTCATCTGAAAATATGTCAACTGGAAATGATGTTGTCTTTATCTGTTATGCTTGTTAAAAGGACGATAGGACATCTAATGGTATCAGTGATAAAAAACGCTGGCAATGGTTGATGATGATGATGATAACAACGACGATGATGTTATATGAGTTGTTTGATAGGCAATTTTAGAAGTTTGGAATATCAATAAGACAAGGAGTTAATGGATTATCGACTTCTTTATTGTAGGAGATAACTATTTTCTACAACAAAGAAGTTGATATCCAGTTAAAGCTATTTTCTACAACAAACAAGTTGATATCCATAAAAGGCCATTTTCTACAATAAAGAAGTTTATAATCCATAAAATCCTTGTCTGTTTTCTACAATAAAGGAGTTGATAATCCATTAATTCCTTGTCTATTTTCTACAATAAAGAAGTTTATAATCCATAAAATCCTTGTCTGTTTTCTACAATAAAGGAGTTGATAATCCATTAATTCCTTGTCTATTTTCTACAATAAAGAAGTTGATAATCCATAAACTCCTTATCTTCTTCATGTTTGATGGTTCTTGATGCTGTTAATGAGGGAAAAGAAGACGATGACAATGATGAAGAAGAAATTTATTCAGTAATAAGAATAAAGTAAGTTTCAATGTATACGAGACAGATAGGGTAAATTGTACAGCTTTGGTGCTAATAAATGAAATACATTGAAACCTTTGCAGGCGTGCATCGGCATTTAGGTGGCACGTGGTCTTGGTGTTGGCCCGTGGTCCTGTGCAATGCTCAGTCGACAGCTATCAGAATAGTTCAGCAACAACGGGCGCAACTCGCTGGATGGATGGGTAACCCATTGCTGGATAATCTGAGAGTTTGAAGAGTTAATTACCTGCCCCACACTGAGACATGAGTTGAGAGACTTGTGGTGTCACCCTGGGTAAGTGATCTAGTTAGAAGGGTGCCTCTGTCCACCCAGCAGTAATTGGGTACCTGGTATGGATACCGGACGGTAGTCTGAATTTGGACCACGAGCACCTGACAGGAGAGGTTGTATTCTCCTCAGGGAGTGTTCCATAATCGTTGACTAGGGGTCACTAAGCGTTGTTTAAGCATGGAATGTGCATAGACATGGAGCTATATAAAGGGACCATTTTCATAAAGAGTACAGATTGATATATATAAAGCTGCAACTGAATAGTTTGAACTTAAATGTTATCCATTACTATTTTCATTTTGCAAAAGAGCATAAAAAGAGAGCTATTTCATCAACAAATCGAGCATTTATTACTTTTTAACTCGTCATACAGGGGACATAAATTCATCTTCTAAGCCACGAAAATATAAAATCTTGCCTCTTTTGGCATATCATTTCTCTTCAATAAACTTCATTTTTTAAGTCAATACTCAAAGTTAGATTTGATAGATACGACACCCGCGATATATATGACATAGACATATGTTCTACCTATATTGCATGACATTATTCAAGTCAATCAAATGCTGACCATCACAGAACCGAATCGGTTTAAAAAAATGTTTACTTGGCAAAGAAAAAAATACTAATTTTATTTAGAAAAAATACGGATAGAAACATTATGATATCGTTCCTAAAAAATGAAAGAACTTCATTTTGAATATGAGATACAAAACACATGTCAGTCAATAATATTCTCTCGTTAAAGTTGGAATAAAGTGAAAAAAGATCGGCAATCCAGGCTCTTTGATTTGTGTGACTGAACTATCATTCTTCATAATGTGAATGTTATAGAAATTGTTGCTAACTTTTGCTTTCCTAACTGTTCTTATTTCGTGACATCAGATAAAAGGTTGTCTTTTAATGGACGATTGCCAAGGTCGTAACATTCAGCACATAACATCTAAAATACGTGACATGCATACAGCACTGAAATTTACTCATTGACTATTAAACAGCTGATAGTCAAATCAATTTAGAAAACCACATATGCGTGATTACGAATACGTATGAAATCAAGCTTAAAAAAGGGTCGCAAATATATTTCGTAAGTTAGTTTAGGGGATAGTCAAGTCAATTTTGATAACGATATATGCGGTATTACGAATAGATATGAAATCAAGCTTAAAAAGTATCGAAATTTTATTTCGTAAGATATAGTTTAGTGGATATTACTTATAACATACTTTAAAGGGGCAGAAGCACGTTTTAGGGGGAACATAAGGTGATGTGAGGAAAATGAAACTTAATGGTTCCAATTGAAAGACAATGTATTTATACTAAATGAATAAATTATAAGTCAAGTATATAATGTAAAGTTCAGCCATGCCATTCCTTTTTCTTACAAAAATGAATAAAAGGTGTTCACAAAAATTGGCATCCAATGAACTTTATGTGAATCTTGATAATTTGTTCCCTGACTATGGATGATGGGTTTGTTTAATGGCATTTTTAACACTATCAAAATAATACAATAAGTAAGAACATACAATTATCATCGAAAAAATAAAATTTTCAAAAAACGTGCTACTTCCCCTTTAAATTGCAACTTCTGATGATTCAGATTTTCATATTATAATTTCTTATATTTTATAATAAATCTAATCTATCAGGTAATTGCAACTTAGTAAGTTTTAAATTTTAATGTCCTTTATCGTTTTGCATAAAGAAACGTGACGTCATCAGGTATATTTCAATGACGTCATCCGGTAGGTATCTATATTTTTACCTCATTCGACAATAGATATGGCTAATATTTCTACTTTATATGATTACCAAAGTATAACCGGTCGTTTAAAAGCGAATGATTCAATATCAAAATCATGATTTAGACTGACATTTCAACATTTCAACATTTAAACATATTCCAAAAGTTGTTGTAAACACATTCGTTTTCCAACAACATATCTTGAATTCGAAAGTTATATCCCAAAAGAAATTCAATTAAGGAATTCGACATTCATAATCCAAAACGCGTTTACAAATGTTGATCGTAAAATCGAATGTATTCTAAAATGTGGTGTAAATATTTAATGGAATGATGATAACATTTCCTTCAGAAAGATGGATCCAATAATACAAATACATCAGACGGAGTAAATAAATTTCAAATTTAAAACATTATTCTCATTTATTAAAGTCGTTAATACTGTGATCATTAAAACTCAAAATTCATATTTTCCCCCACTCAAAAGCATTTTAAAGAGCAAACGAAAGGTTGAAAGTATAACTCTATAACACTTTACTTCGAACAAAATTGCAATAAAATAAAAAGATAAATTCTGGTTTGAATTGTATAGGTGGTCACGTGATCTTATCAGGCAACTGTTTTGCAATGACTCGAGCTATATAAATGTAAGTTACAATGGTTTAAGCAAAATCAGCTGACATATCACATCTAGCCAAGGTGAAGGTCATTTAACTTTTCCATGTAACCTCCCCTCCCCCTTTCACCCTCATACCACACCCCCTCCACTCCGACCCCCCTCCCTGGCTCCCCCTCCAACTTCTTCTCTCCCCACTTTTATATAACGCTGATTCGAGGCATGTATAAATGCCGCTTACGTGATCGTGTTTCGATAGTAAAGAGTCTGGATGCCCTTATCACAGCTATATATATACACTCAATATATATATACTTTTAGTGCGTCACTTCTCTGCGTATTATGTATTGTTGATATAACACCAATAAAACTTATCGAATTATGTATTAATAGTAATTACACTCGAAATTAGTTTTTAACAATTTTACATAACTTTTTGTGACTTTAAAGCTGATAGGGCATATGAACAGGTATCCCTAAGTAAGTATATGAACTTCATTTAAAATATGAAAATAAATTTTACTGACTAGTCTAACAATTAGACTCTGAAAAGTTTTTTTTTCAATAAATCTAAAATTTGAAAAAAAATGAATAAATATAATGAAAAGGAGACTGAGCTCTCAAATCTTATCATAGACTTGCTTAGGCTTTTATTTTATTTTAGGGTCTGACTTGACAGATTAGTTACTGGCATGGTTGCGCAAATATTTTTGAAAGCGGAAAATATTTAAATGAGATTGAAATATAAAGGGAAACACTTTTCAAGTAAATTATTGATACACATCCTGTTGCGTCAAGGTATACATGTTTGACAACACCCGGATCAACTTAGCTCATCCCTCCACAACACAAATAACGCTGGTTTAGAAGTATGATCGGAGCCAACCGTTTGTTTAGAAAAGTAAGAAATAAACTGTATGTTTATATGGCTTTTCTCAAATCAAACTACACATATGTTACAGTTAAAAACTCCAAAAAAATTAAGGGAGTTGTTTTGGGTTTTAAAAAAATTGTTTTGTACAAAGACACAATCAACATCCTGGATGTATACTAAAATCCAAAAGAAACGTCCCCTCTATATTTGATTCTCGATTCTCGATAGAACAAAAAATATAACAAAACGACCACTGCATTTTGTTCGTTTAAGCGGTGTGTTTCTTCAGATAGTGCCTTGGCATATATAAGAATGGTGTCATTTTTTAATTTTCTTTCGTGATTTTGAATGTGTGTGATAAAACAAAAGGGGACGTTTCTTTTGGAGTTTAGTTTATAATGTATAGCTATGAATTGATACTTCAAAGCCATTATGATATGAATGAAATACGAATTTTCTTAATATTAAAGGGGTAGTAGCACGTTTTAGGCGAAATATAAGCTAGGTGATGTCAGGAAAATGAAAATAAATGGTTCCAATTGAAAGACAATGTATTTTAACTTAACGAATCAGTACTTATATCCAGTGAAATAGAAGTCCACGGTGAATATGAGGAAATAAAGATTTTAGGTATTCTTTCATCTCTTAATTTCTGCCATTATCAAGGCATATCTCATATTATTGATGAAACGCAGTTCTATTCTTAACTTCATTGATAACCGGATGAAGTTCAGCAACGATTGGTGCTGTTTACCAATGGATGGTTGACCTGATTCAAGGGTCTCCTACCGTAGCGTCTGCATGCAGAGTCTGTCCGTTTTTAGTTTAAAGGAGCTTTCAACGTAATGCGAAAATGTTCTGTTAAATTCTGTTGTTTTATATTCACTGGTATGATGACGATTATCTCTGACAGATGATAACATTTCAACGCCTTCAAAACTGCTCATAATTATAATGCTTTTTTTAATACAGACAAATAAAACATAATACAAAAAACAGCACATATGAAAAATACATAATTAAAATGTTTCGGGAGTAGATCAGGTATATATATATCATAACTTTCGTGCATAAAAATTAATATTGTTTCGAAATAAGTTTTGAGAAAGTTTTATTTTGGTAACTGATGTTGGTTATTCCAACATGATGTTGGTTTTTCCAACACGGTGTTTCTTTATAAGGAATGCCACATCAGTTACTAAAACCGGTTATCAAAGTTATCGTGTCAAGCAATATATAAAACTCTTCTTTCAACCCCAATCATTGATATGATCTTTTCTAACAGCATGAACCATATTCCAGCTCCTGGCGGTGTAGAGGTTAATGTTGAAATGATCATGTGATCATGTGATTATGTATATCATGTTTTTAAAAAAAAAATGTAATGTAATACTTTAACCACGATTGAGGTGAGACTCAAATAAAATATTTGTCTGTCTGTCTGTCTGTCTGTCTGTGACGTGGTGTAAATGCTGTACATGCAATGCACAGAACTTATCTAAGCCGGCTGACAATGTTCATAAATTTTAGCGGTAATGATAAAAACAATGCTTACAATCTTAAAAACTGAGTTTAACAAGCAGTTAATATATAGAGAATCTCACCCAAGGTTCTTCTGATATCAAATATATCAACCCAAGTTGGTAAAAGTAACAAATAAAAAAACTTTACTTTTGTCAACGAGTGTTGATATATTTGATATCAGAAGACACGAGAGTGAGATTATGTTTATCATCCAAAATCATTTTTCATCACATTTGCCCTAGGAGATATCGCTTGAGCTTCCACAAGCGATATCTCCACAGTCTTGGATGATAAATATAATATCTTTAAAAATTATTTTACTAACTCCACACTATGTATGATGCAGATAATGTGTTTTAGATTATCACAAATAATAATTCGGAATCTTTTTGATATCTAAATAGCTTTTCATTATCATAAAACATATCTAATTGGCCTTTTATAATTAGTTGTCCTTTTTCATTTTTGATTATATATACGATACAGGAACAACTTTTACAATAAATGAAAAAGTCAAGTTTTTTTAATTGGATTCTTGGTATCCTGGTTATCAGTTCTATCAGCGAATATTTACACCGACGACAAATAACTGTCAAAATGAATTGTACATATCCAACAATACTTAATCACTTCATAGTTTTTTTAACAAAAAATGTATACCTTTTCTTTTCTATGAACATATATCTAATCTCTGCATTACCAACTTACATAACTTTTTTGATAAACCTACGTGTGGCCGAATATTTATATTGATTGTATCATTGACGGTGAAAGCTTCAAAATAATTTAATTCATTGCTTAATTAAAAATCAAAACACGATTGAAGGATTAGTATTTACAGTAATTAATCATTCTAGATTTATATGATAAGATTATTCTGTACATGTCACGTAAGGTTGTGAGCCACTGATATCGTGAAGTGAATAAATGTTTTATATGTGTCAAGTGTCCTTGACTTTTGACGTATAGATAAAATTTTCAGAGAAATAAAATTCTATTCTTGTATTTATTGATATTTCATGTGAATTTGAAGCTGGTTATTATTGCGAAATGTCAACATAACTTTACATAGGAATGATTTGAAATTAATAAATCAACATCGTATTTATAGGTCTGGAAGGAACACAGTTTTCTGCTCGCTGATTGGCTGATTTTGGAGGTGTGTTTCGACCTCTGGGGTCACAACATCCATGCGCAGTGACCGATTTCTAGTTTACCGGCCTTGGAAAGGTGGAAGCAGTATTTGTTCAAAACATGACTTTTGTGAAAAAAAGTAAACTTATTTTATAAATACAATCTCTTTCTATCACAATTAAGTCATACTCCACTTGAACTGTAGTTGGAATCGAGCCTGTTTCGGTTTTGATAAGCGAGACTTCGAGCCGGGCTTTATCGGGGTCAGACGAACGGACCGGTAACGAATCAGCTGATTTCCACAATCGCCGGCCTGACATCCAACAGAACGGTTGCTTGCGGATTGCGGTGTTTATAGAAAGCTGTATTCCTGAGTGGATTATTCTAAAAATCATAAGGAGACATCAGGTGGATGGCAAATGAAGAGATTGTGCCCAGAGTTCGAGACGAAGAAAGCCTCCGGTTCTTCCACTGCGTGTGCCATCGCGATGCTGCCGTCCGTCGTCTGGGGTTGGAAACGATTCGCAAAACATTTGACTCTTGGTTAGATGGCTATGGAAGCCCGAAACCAGCACAGATCAGTGGGGTTATTAATGGGGTGGACTTTCGCCCCGTCGTCGTGGAATATCTCCCAGAACTTCTATGCCTCACTATACAGTGCCCGTTCTATGACGTTCGAGAAAAACTGAGCGATCTGCTTGAAGATGTGCAGGTACGTTATTATCAATATCTCACCCCCTTTTATTAAATGTGCATGTAAATATTTCAATAATGTCACCGATATTTATATGTTGTTGGATGATAACACTTTGTAAGTTTGTTGTATAACGCGACATGACAGCGGCTAAGTCGAACAGCCGGTCTAACTAACACATGGAATCGGTGTAATGACATGGAGGTTGTCTCCTCGAAGGCGATATCAGACAACTAAACATGTCATCTTTATCATTTATGTACACTGATATCTATGAATCGCAGCACGTAAATACATGGGACTCTAGATTTGACCGTGTTGATAAGGGAATAACTGACCACCATTGCCCCGTTATAGCGCATTTAGGTCACAGTGGCTGACCTCATTTGTCAAAAGGGGGCGTGGTTTAATAACCAAGGTTGGAAAACATGCCAAACAAATACTAACATTCAATGGTCAAAAAAATGAACTTATATTGTGTATATACTATTTATCATTTTATGAATTGCTCTAATGATAACAATTAGTTTGAATACATGCATTAATCAGATATTGAATTATCACCTCTTTCACTTAATAAAATTCTTGTATAATTATAAAAGTGAAAAGCATTCTTTTAAAAGTTCTAATGGATATAAATGGGTTAATAAATTAACCTATAACAAAGTGTTACATTTTAATCTTAGTTTGTTACATGTATTATTAACATTTAATCTGAAATATAACAATAAGAACAATTGTATCACATTATTTCAAAATGTTACAATTTGAATGTCTTTGTTGTAATCTTACCAGTGAATGACCTAGTTGTACTAATGATAAATTTATCGTGGCAAGATGTAAAAACTGTTTCAATGCATCTCAGGGGATTTATATAGTACTGTCATTGTATTGCTTGGCTGATGCAACTTTTCACTCCAGTTAACATGCATGAGTTTTTCCTTTATATTTTCTCTTATGAGTAAATTTGACTTTTATTCTGTGTCCAAAAAATAAATGTCCAATATGTGTGTCATGAATATAAATCATGATTCTTTCAAAACCCAGCAAATCAGTTGAATGCCCAATGAATAGCACTCTATCTTGTGGAAAGGGAGATAACTCCAGCCTCAAAGCTTATGTAACAAAGAATATGTCTTCTCAAAATGTATCACTTTAAGATTTAAAAACATTTGTGCAAGTTTGACTTATTTATTTGACAAAAGGTGCATATTGGATAACGGTTTTTCTTGATTAGTCGTAATATACATATTTTACTTAGAGCGAATAATAAACAAGTACCGGTAAGCACACCTGAAATCAAGAATCCAGCATCTATTTTCAGATTATTCAGGGGAGGCAATTATTAATTTTAACCAATAATTTTTTCATGATGTTTTGAAAATTCAATAATAACATCATAATAGAATTTCATTTTGGGTGAATATAAAATCTGTTACCGGTATATAAAATCTTATCTGATGGTGTTAAAATCCTCAACAGAATGGCATTATGAAGAGTTAAAGGGACAGTCCTTTCGGGGTATTTTTTGTGGATACAAAATTCAAGAAGACGAAATCATGCATTCTATTTATTGTCAACTTGTTAATTATGAATAATAACAACTAAAATGTTACCTTCACTAAGAATTTATATGAAAATATTTAAAATATGTATAATACAATCATGTGATAATCATATTTAAGCATAAACAGGAAAGTACTCTTGAATTTTGTTTCCTCGAAAAATGCCCAAATCAGATTGTCCCTTTAAAGAGCCACTCTGTGATTTTCATCATATGTTATTTTGGTTTGATACGAACGTAGACGCCAAAATTCATCATATAAATCCACAAAATGTTCAACCTTCATCTCAAAATGGCATTTATAGGATAAATCACTGAAAATCTCAAAACAGTCATCTGTGTTCGCTGAAGCCAATTTACATGAATACTATAGTTAAACAAGCAGACATAGTCATCAACATCCCCCGCCTCCGGAACAAGGGCAATAACTCCGGAAAAAATAATTGCGCGGTTCTGATTTCGAACTCCATCAAGGTATTGATACCCTGGAGGCACACACAAAATTTGATAATCCTATCTTTAACGGTTTCTGAGAAAAATTGGCTCCTTTAACTCGGACGCACGCACGGACGCACGCACGGACGCACGGAGGTCAAACCTATATCCCCCTTTCACTTCGTGGCGGGGGATAATAACCTGACAAACAGTATAAACTGGTTACTATTATTCTGACTACTTTCAATAAGATTCCAAAATAAGCCCTAAAGGTTAGACTGATTGATTGATGCGCGTCAATGTGTGCCATTGTTTGGTTTTAGATCACAATCGCAGGGGTCCAACTTAGTCCTTTTACCGTAACAGCCATTCGCACTAGTAAGTTTCTGAGAGTTACACTCAGTACATCTACAAAATCATATCTTCTTAAAAATTTGACTGGTCATTCGGACTTCAAGTCAACACTTTTTACTAGCCCAGCATCATCTTCACTACCAATTGGCTACTGGGCTAGTGCTAATTTCTAATCCTGCAATGGTGACTTCAAACCATCCTATTGTCACTAAACAATGTAGATTAGCTTTAAAATGTCACCTTCTTGCAACAGTCGATACTTCTCGATCAAATGACTTACGATATTTCATAATGTTCGTCATATATATGTGAACCCCTACAACTCACAGGGTGACTCTTTTATTTATCATTTGTAATAAACTTTAAAGGTCCTTCCAAACTGATATAATATTGATTTGTATTATTGATGCTTTTTGATTTAATTTTTATATAGAAATCGACATTAATATTTTCTTGCAAGAAAAAGGCCATATCAGAAAATAAAGATTTGGTTAAGTAAATCATGTGTGACATTAGTAAGAAGTTAGCTCTGTGGAGAGAAATGCACTTTGACATGAATTTATTTACCGTATTTCCTCTAATAAGTGCCTGGTCTCCAACAAGCGCCGGGGGGTCATTGGTAGTTGAGAAAATAAGCGGCAGGTCTCTAATAAGCGCCGGGTCCTAACTATTAGATAAATGCTCCCTTGATCAGTTAACACTTTACAGGTATTCATTGTAAAAGACTGCTTAAAACAAACTTCAATTTTCTATGAAAGAAATAAGCGCTGGGCCTCTAATAAATGCCGGGTGCTGAAAAAAAGCTCCTGGACGCTTCTTAGAGGAAATACGGTAATTAATTTAAATCATTAAATACGGTAAATTTTCTCTCATCTCAATTGAGAGTAGATGTTGATGTTGTGGTTTCAAGTTAGTTTTTTAAAGGACTTTTATTGAGTTTGTTGAGGGCTATTATTGATCTAGGCAAACTGTGAACAAGAGTTAAATTAATTCTTTTTGAACTTTCCAATAATATGTACATTAGCAGTGGTAATCTTCAGTTATTCAAGCCATTTCGCCATAAGCCATTATTCAGCAATTTGAAGGGGCAGTAGCACGTCTTTCGGTGGAATATAAGGTGATGTCAGGAAAATAAAATAAATGGTTCCAATTGAAAGACAATGCATTCAAACTAAACGAAGCAATAATAAATCAAATATATAATGTAAAGTTCAACCATGCGAATCCGTTTTCTTACACTTAATGAATGTAAAGTGTTCACACAAAAATGTAAATCTTTAATTTTGTACTCAAATGAGTTGAATTTTAAAGTTTTTTTTGCTACAGAATAAGGTTCCATTAATTTTCCCTTGTCAACATCTGGTAAAATTATGCGTGAATTTAAAACCTAATGGACTGGCCCAAGAAACAAATTACTTTTTTTCTAGGCCTTATATATGAAATAAGTAAAAATAGTTAGGATAAGATACAGAAACATGCACAAATGTGATTCTTTTGGGTTTTTAAAAGATTTGCCAATTAATATATCTCATTGTCCAAATAAATCTATCCGAAATTGATATCACTAACCAAATTTACAACCCTTATAAGTTACAAATTAAATTATTTTAGAGATCCAATAACTATTGTTAAAAAGCTTGGAATGAATTGATCTGTTCTGATTGAGTTTTACGTGAATGATCACTGTTGAAGACTTACATCTAGTCCCTGAGGCATCTAGACTTGCCAATATTTTCTAGACTTAAAGGGGCAGTAGCACATTTTTAGGGGGAATGCAAGGTGATGTCAGGAAAATGAAAATAAATGGTTCCAATTGAAAGACAATGTATTTAAACTAAATGAAGCAGTAATAATTCAAATATATAATGTAAAGTTTAGCCATGCGATTCCTTTTTGTTACACAAAATGAATAAATGGTGTTCACAAAAAAATGGCCGCCAATGGATTGTATGTGAATCCTCATACTTTGTTCTCCGACTATGGGTGATTGGCTTGTGTATTGCAATTGAGATGGTTGACACTGCCAATAAAATACATATAGCTTTAACAAACAATTATAAGTGAAATATTTAGAATATGAAATTATCATTCGTGCTACTGCCCCTTTTAGAAGGCTCCTTAAAAAATGTTTGCTTTAGGGTCTGGATAACAGACTATCGCTGTTGGTTAAATGTCAATTATTCATGTTTTAAACATTACAAGTTGTTGTAGTTCTAGACTACATGTTAATTAATTTTGTCTGCTGTTATGCAAACTCAGTGAACCCAGGCTTGTAGGGGGTTAAAATCACTGATCATTTACATATTGCATGATTCAATTGTTAACAAATAGACACCAAATGTCAGATTTGGATTTGATAAGATGTCATGAGCAGTTACAATAAGATTTCTGTAAATCCCTGAATAATCACCCGACAATTATCAATTTAAAATGCTGTTTTGAAAAGAGCATTATTATATATTTAAAGTTTTGAGTGGTTATAAAAAAAATTATGTTTCAAGCTCAATTAATATATATATAAGTGATCAATGTTATGAGGAGATTGTTTAAAAATGTTTATATTATTTGAAATTTATCATTTAACAACAATTTTGTAAAAAATACTTCAAACATTAAAAATAATAATATATTTAAATTAATCTTTGAAAGTAAATACATTTGAAATTGATATTCATTAATAATATGTCAAAGCAACATTTATCAATTCATACTTTAAAAATATAATTTGATTAAGGTAATAAATCATATTTTTATCCTAAACTTCCCTTAGAACAAACAGTTTTCCTTTTTGTTGGCAGTTTTAATTATCAACAAATAAACCTAATCAAACATTTATTACATTTCTAAGAATTGCCTATGTAAACCCTAACAATGGCATGGGAAGTTTTTATCATTTACAAGCAAAGGGAGGTAACTCTTTATTGCAACCCGTAAACCGCTGATCAATAGTTTTCATTGTTGTGTGATTTCAGTAATATTTATTTTCCTCTTGATACTCATAACCTGAGTAAATCCATATACCAAGTTATTATATTACTTCTCATGAAGCATAAAAAAAGCATTTACCCATTGGGAATAAACAAGGAAATTCAATATTTGAAAATATATTGAACATGTGCCTTAGTATTTCTTTATTGATTTGTGAGGTGTTGTGAATTGGGAGTTAAAAATCACTTTCAAGAGTATTTCACTTAAATATTATTTCTCATGAAGCATATACATTTTAGCATTTCCCATTTGAAATAAACAAACAATTAAAAATTTGACAATACATTGAAAATCTCTCTTCATTTTAGTACCGTATTTCCTTAAATACACGTTGCTTCGAATAAACGCCTGCTCAATTAGACAACCTTACACATGGCTTTCTGAAAATAAATGAACGCCTGCTTTAATTAAACGCCGGGTAAACACAGTTTAATGCATCAATGCTTCTTTGATCGTTGAATTATCTGAATTTTTACAATAGAGTCTATACTTTTTCCCTTATTATGAAATAGACGCCTGCCTTGAATAAAAAAAATAGACGCCCATTGTGTAGACCTTTGAAAAAATTGACAACCGGCGTTTTATTCATCTTCCGAGCGCATCGGGCGAGATATGCATTTACAAGAAATTCATATTCACCCTTGCGACAACTCGGCGGGAAAGTTGTGACTCTATGAGCGCCCCCTTTAGGACAAACAGAGTTACGTCCCTTGTGTCAGTCCAACTCGAACTCGAAGCGAAATTTCATTTCTAATTAATCCCATAGTTACGTTGTGACAACAGTCATAAAAAACGATGCGTGAATAAAGGTCAACAATATACTGCGTAGAATGAGGCTGTATCTCTCAGTTTCTATTTAGACATTGCATTTTATAACAGTTTTGTGTGCTCAATTTGAATACCTCCTCGCTTTTGATTGGACTACACCATAGCTCAATAATCAGGCTACTTGCTGTCACAACTTTCCCGTCGAGTTGTCGCAAGGGTGAATATGAATTTTTTGTAAATGCATATCTCGCCCGATGCGTGCGGATGATGCGTTTTATTATGGAAAGACAGTATTTCTTCTTTTAAGTGAAGTGAATTTGGGTTTAAAGGGGCAGTAGCACGTTTTTAGGGGGAATATTGGGTGATGTCAGGAAAATGAAAATTAATGGTTCCAATTGAAAGACAATGTATTAAAACTAAATGGAACAGTAATAATTCAAATATTCAATGTAAACTTTAGCCATGCGATTACTTTTTCTTACACAAAATGAATTAAAGGTGTTCACATAAAATGGCCGCCAATGGATTTTTATGTGAATCTTCATACTTTCTCCTCTGATTATGGATAATTGGTTTGTTATAAAATTTTTGACACTCTCACAATAATGCATTTAGCATTAACGTACAATTCTCAGTGAAAAATTGAAAATTTTGAAATATAAAATTATCAAAAAAAACGTGCTACTGTCCCTTTAAATACTGTAGTGCTACTTTTAATCATCTGAAACCTTCAAGATTTGACTTGCCAAGGTGAGAACATGTCTTTAAGTTTTAAACAAAATTAATGTTAAGAACAAATGTCACTTTGCTTTCAAATGCCTTTTGAAATCTTATTTATGTAATGACTCATATGTTTTTATGATGTTTTTTATTGTCTTATTCTAGTATATTTAAATATTTATGTCATGTAGTTTCAGAACATGGTAATAGAATCTATATATGGAAACTGTCTAAGTAAAATAAAAAAATAAGTAAAAAACATGTGTTTAATTTTTCTTTCAACTCATTCTAGCTCATAATAATTTTATGTTAAACAGGTGTTGTGATATATCGTGGTATATGTGAATATGTGATATGTTTTGTTGACTTTTAAAAATCAGAGTATTTATCAAAAAAAATTATTTGTCAAAAACCTTCAAAAAGCGAATCATGATGTGCAGTGTATCATATCAAATTGTATTGCTATGAGGTATCAAGATGGGTATCGCATCGTCAAAAAAAACCAATATCGTCACTGACTTCTAATGTTTTATCATCAGTCATCTTAAATTTGGTCATGGCATATAATATGCCGTCTGTCTGTCAGTCTGGACCATTGTTGTAGGTCTCATATCAGGGTTTTACATATGTTTTACGTGCTCATTTTATGGATTGTGAGGTTGTATGGGGCTGAATTCCAATTTCGAGGGGCTGGAATTTTGATAGTCTGTAAATTTCTTTTACAAAATTTTTCCCCCTAGAATTAGTTGGGGGGCTGCCCTGGACCCTCTTTAGGAACAACACTGAGTTATATCATAATCATGGCCTATACATGCTCTTATAAGAATATAAATCAAAGAGAGTCAATTGAAAATATCAGTCCTTTCATGATTCAAGCAGTTGTAAAATCCTTGCATTGATTTCATTACCGGTACCAATCACTAGAAAAAAATAGGAAAAGGTATCTTAAATCTAGTGATGATAGACATGACATGGTATGAGGATCTTTTATGAGAACTTTATGAAAATATAGCTTTGAACTATTAATATTAATGAAAATTTTGTTGTTGAAAGTAAATTTAATAACAACTGAAATCTTAATAAAAGCATCAGAGACTAGGAGAGGTTGTTGTTATTAAATGTTATTAAAATTAAATGTGTTTTATTCACTGAAAGATCATATATTGTATGTTTACTATCAGTTGGATAAGGTTTATCTAGTTGACTTCTCGGAAATTAAATCAGTTATGAGAAAGACACTGTTGAAATGAAAAAGTATGTCAATTTCTGTTTACTTTTCAAACTATATACCTAATATAAATGTATATGTATCTAAAACCATCCTGAATATTGTTGTTCCTTTTACAAACAATTCTTAATTAAACAACAAAATCTGCAAATACAGATATGTAGATTTTGAAAATCATTTTTGTTGAAGAAAACAAATAAGCTATTTTCTTCTATTTCATGTCAATTCACAACTGAACATTAAAAAATAGTGTTAAGTATACTACTATACATGTTTCCATTTACAACAAAATAAATACATTATTTCAAATATCTTCAACTAATATGCATTGTTAAATAAAGACGTGTCATAAATCCTTTAATCTAAAACAAACTGAAGAAAAAGGTCATAAAATATTTTTGTTCCTTTCATCTACATATCTTTAGGGAAATGAAAGGATATAATTATGTAATTTATGGGACATTTCTTATCATCGATCAAATATCAAACAAAATTATAAATAAAATTTACCAATATGAATAGTTAAAATCTTTAATCATGAAATTAGCTTTAATTATGTTCTTATTGTTACTTTATGCATTGGAAAATACATTTGATGACATTTTATTTTAAATTAATCAATTTCAATTTCAACTTCAACATTTATTACTTTTCAAGTCATTTAATATCTTTTATGTTTCAAAAGTGAAAAGTTTTAAAGGTCCATCAGTTTTTATTACAATTTGAAAAAAATCCCTTTTTATAATTTAATTCTAAATTACTATCTTCTTTTGATGTGGAATTAAAAAGTCACGTTGCCATAGTAAAACACTCAATATGACCTTCTTAAATTGGATTTTCAAAGAATTCAAACAAAAAAATAAATCTAATTTGCAAGTGTCTCTGTAAGAATGATGTCAACCCTCAAAGCAATACATTATGATCTAGGCTAGCTTGCCATAGTAAAATTATGCTGGAGTCGCCTTAACTGGTTTTGCTAAAAATAGTTCTGATGCAAGTTAGGTTCCAGTTGAAACTGGAATTTGAAGACTATTTGAACATCATGGCACTTAGTCGCAAAGTCCTTTTCATAGTATGCTTTGTTTATATTTTAATATTTTGCGATATTTTATTTTAGATTGAGGTTATGAAAACGGCTTTTTCCAGCAAAATATGCATTTTTTAGATATTATCTTTTTTGGTTTGTTACAAATTTATTGTGACCAAAAATGATGTGAAAATGACACATTGCACAATCCTTTATAGTATGCATTACTATTTTAGCTATTTACATTTTCACAGTGGTTATTTATTCTTAGGTGATAGCTGTTAGGTGGTGATGTTTGAATTTAAAAATTGTTTTGTAGTACGCATTTTTATGTCATAAATTGGTTATTTTCTGTTGTAGATGTCTAATTGAAAATGTCTCATAATTGCCAAAAAATTTTAAAGTGTGCATTACATACATTTTAATATTTGTTGATTCAATTGTAAGGTTGGGTACATGAAGTGGTACTTATATACTTATATAAATTACTTACATAAATGCCCACCTACACATCAATATTGAATGGTTTTCTGGTCGTGAACAAGTGATGGATTATCATGGTTTGAATGATTTTGAATGGAGCTAATAGGATATTTGAGGTCACCATTTCTCTATGAATGAGATAACTAGTTCCTATTGTGATTTTTGTTAGGCTAATTACACAGCTTTGGATTATGGATTTTGGGAGAAGAGGCAATTTTGGTTGGAGCATTCAATAACTGAGTGAAAAAATAGTTCAAAATTTTCATTTTCAATGAATGTTCTTAACCACCTATCTACCAAATTATTTCTCTTGATTAGAATCGGGAAACCTTGGTATTTAATTTCAGAACTCATGAGAAAATGTTTATTAAAATGGTTATTATGTACAAGTACTTCTTGATGACATAACATATAAAGATTGACTTTAAAGTTTTGACTTCAACAACACACTGAAAATACTCACAAACAGCTTTCAGTATTATTTTAGACTGGCAACTTCAGCGGTCTGCAGCATGAAGACAGTTAACATATCAAGTATTATTTCGAAACAGATTCATCATTAAATTAAACCTTTAATCTAAGGCCTGTTATGTTAAAATAACTGAACATGGTTTGAGGCATTTGCCCAAAAAAACCTTCATGTGGATGATGAAATTAAAATATTTCCAGAAATGCATGTGGGAATACACGCTGACGCTTGCTCTGCCTGGCAGTATTGATTTTCTTACTGGCAGACATTTTGAAAAAGATTTCTGGTCGGAAAAGTTCCTTGCTTTGACAGTTTAACCCCACTTCTGCTGAAATAAACAAAGAAATTTATGAATGCAAAGACATTGAATAATCAAATATCTTAAATTTAATTTGTGGGTTTAAGTTTGTTATAGAAGTTGTTTTGAGATTTCAAAGTTATGTTTTACATAATATTTCAAATTAATAGAATTACAGTAACCAAATAAAACATCAATATTTAAACAGAGGGGTAAATATGATGTGTTTCTTTACTTTTAATATTGAAAATAATTCATAATTTATATGCATCCAATTTATAAGTAAAGAAGAAATTTCAGTTTAGAAATGAGGTGAAACATCAATCAAGAGTGTTTGTTTCAATGAACAGAATGAATACATTACTTATATTATTTTTATGTTCCTCAGTGAATAAATCATAAGTTACATACAGTAGAACTCGGATATAACGAACTCCAAGGGACCAAAGAATTTAGTTCGCTATATCCGAGTGTTCGCTATATCCGTGTTCTACTTTATATACATCATATCTAAATTATTCTTGATTAATTTATCTACTGAGAAAAAATACTTTTTCTCACAAATATCCGTGTTGCTTAATTTGTTTTTAGGAGCATAAGTACAAATGAATCTTGTTAACATGGATACTTATGTTGACGAAAGACGCCATACAATTTCTTTAGTTATGCATAATTTCTTTGAGCAAAAATGTAAAAAATGTTTCTTTGAGCTCATTTTAATTTGCAGTAACATGCAACAACATGAATAAAACAATCAACCTAAAAAGATCAAATTTATCTAGTTTACATAAATATATATATGCAGATAATGATATGTCGTCATCTGTTCTTGATATGTACAAATTGATTTTATGATGAGTAAGCAGTATGTATATCAATGTAACATATGTATGAAATTGATTCAATCAGGAAGTAGTATTTCAGTTCCAAATTCTCTGCTTATGAGCTAGAAATGTTGACTTTATTACTTTCAATCAATATTGACGTAACAGAAATCTGATTTACATTCAATTTCAATATTATATTAGAAAAGATAAAATAAATACATTTTATTGTTAAGGTTTTCCATCTTAATAGGTTTGTTGACCAAATGTTACATTACATTCCTTTGTAATGATGTCATTTATGATCTTCTTAAGCAACATTAAAGGGGCAGTAGCAGGTTTTTTGAAAATTTTATATTTTAATTTTTTCACTTATAATTGTACATTAATGCTAAATGTATTACTTTGATAGTGTCAAAATCTCTTTACACAAACCAATCATTCATAGTCAGAGAGCAAATTATAAAGATTCCCAGAATGTCCATTTGCAGCCATTTTTGTGTGAACACCTTTAATTCATTTTGTGTGAGAAAAGGGAATCGCATGGCTGAACTTCACATAAAGTATTTGGTTTATCCATGCTTCATTTAAATACATTGTCTTTAATTTCGAACCATTTGTTTTCATTTTCCTGACATCACCTTTTATTCCTCTTAAACGTGCTACCGCCCCTTTTTTGTTTTAAAACAGAAACAATATTATCTCATTTGTTGTATCATTTCACTGATTTAATTTTAAAAAAAAATTGAACTTTTATGAAAATGTTAGAGACTGTTAATAATTCTTGAATTATCTGCCTTTGAATATTTATTACGTACAATGATTAATTCAGCAATTAACTTTCCCAAAGTAATACATTTTTAAAAATTCAGTTACCCATACCTGTAATCATTTAACTATGTCCTTATTGGAATACTAGTTTTTGGGATTTCTTATAACACAAAACAGGGTAAACGACAATTACTAAAACCTTTACTAAATTGAATATTCAGAAGTCTATTATTACAAAATGACTTGTTAAAGGGACAGTCTTGGGGTATTTTTGTGGAAACAAAATTCAAGAATACTTACCTGTTTATACTTATATATGATTATTACATGATTATTTCTCATTTATTTGTATGTATGTTTCATCATACGGGTAACATTTAAGTTGTTCTAGATGTAACAATTTGACCAAGAGTGCATTACTGCATCCTCTAGAAATTTGTTTCCATAATAAAAACCCTGATAGGACTGTCCCTTTAAGTATAAACATCTGTTTCTTCCTATGGACTGAATTCAAGTCTTTCAAGCATCCTTCCATTAGTTATCTGAAATACTAAATAATCTGACCCCTAATAATAGGTCAATTTGTACAGCCCCGCTAGAAATATATTGTAAAACTATGTCCAGACACCTTGAGTTGTAACTTGATCTAGTTATTGTCTTTGGGCATAGCCAGACACTTTGATGGGAGAATAGATTGCAAAATAACAATAAATAACTGAAATTGACGGTAATAACTGAAATAGACGTGAATACTGATTGGCTTACTGTCAGTCAAGACACAGATAGCACTTGGCTAATCACAATTATTGGTTTTCTGTAATTAATAATTACCTCCGGCCCATTTCTATCGTCTTGGTGTTGAGATGGTTCCAGAAGTATTGGGTTTGGCAATCTCCTGTAGTTAAACTAAATGTAGATTTCCTTATAGGTAATTTTTTCAACTTATATTACTAAGAGAGAAAACCTATCTGTGTGTTAGACTAACATTTAGTCCCTGAAAAAAAAGTTCTTTACTAATTTTATTATTTTGAGGTTTTATTTAAAAAGAAATAAAAAGGAGCCCTTAATTTCCTAAAGCTGAGGCATCTAGACTTGCCAATATGTTTTAGACTTAAGAAGGCTCCTTTTATTTTTCTTTAGGGTCTGGATAACAGTCTTTCTGTGTGTCTGTTTGGAAGTGTTTTTGGTAGTTTTAACCCTTACGATGCGGGGCGCGTGATATTTACGGGCCAAATATAAAATGGCACGTAAGCCCTCTTGGCGAAATCCGTAACTTTCAGGATAAGGCTATAATTGACTGCAAGCAGTCTTGGCTGCTCCCGGATATAAAATATCAAACCTTTTCTCAAAAATGATTGAGGGTACCCACCTTGCGGCATTCATATCTCACGAACCATTAGAGATAATTCTATAATTTTTACATCATCGTGTAGAAGAAAGAATTGTCTTTATTTCCATGTATCATATGTTTATCCGCGCACAAAAATAAAGAAGCGGCCAATCAGGATATAACGGTGGCTGGCACCGGACAAAACAATTCCACCACGTGGGCTTGTAGAGCAAAAATATATACCCGCATCGTGAGGGTTAAGAACATTTAGACAATAATATCAAATTTTGTTTTCCTGGTCTTAGGTTAAAAGTAAGGGACCTAGTAAGCATCCCTGGCAATGTCCAACAATAATTTACAATAATGTACACCATTCCCACTCTATTAAGGATGATGTCAATTAATCATATAGTTACTTTATCTTATACATTTCTTTTGAAACTGATGAATATTTCGAGAAAAAATGAAAAGTCAAACCTTCACAATGCTTTTATGGAAGATAAGGATATCAACTGGTTTCATATGTAATGACATTGTATTTTATATTTTCAGAAGCGAGGCCGAGGTATACAGGTACCGCGACGTCTTGGTCAGGGCCCTAGTCACTTCATCTCTGAGAAAGAGGTATTTATTATTTTATTTTTCATGGGCCATTTCTCAATTTTCATAATTCATTTACTATCAAATCAACATATGAATGGCAGGGGGCTACACTAACCAGTGTTGTTCCTAGGTGATCAGCTGAGGGGGTCATTTTGGCATTATCTAAGCATATATAACCTTTGCAATGATAAAGGTATCTCATCTCTCACATTTTTAAGGACATCAAGCCAAATTGGTGGGCAAATTTTCCAAGGTCTGTTAGCTCTAAAAGAAATTATTCTTGGCTTGTCGGATGTATCAACTGCTAGTCAAAGGTCAAGTTAAATTTTGTTCATTTGAATATGTTTGGCTAGTTTGAATTCATTTGTGTTTTGAAGACCTGGCGCTTATTTCTAATTTTGAACAGAATCATTCGGTATATGATTTTTACTTAGGGGGCATTAATTTAATGGTTTAGACCCAGCACTTATGATAGACCCTGCGCTTTTTTTCTCATCTACCCCTTAACATCAGGCCCTCATTAGGGGCCCTGTGCCTATTGGAGACCCGGGACTTATTACCGGTAGAGGAAATATGATACTTCTTTTAAAAACAAGTTACTAAACTAAAACTGCAAGTCATAACACAAGCCAATCTCCTTCCATGGCTAGTTTAGACTTGGTGCTTATTAGAGACCCTGCGCTTTTTTTCTCATCTACCCGTTGCATTCATCATTAGAGGCACTGTTTATTGGAGACCCGGCGCTTATTAGAGGAACTATGATACTTCTGTTTAAACAAGTTACCAAATTAAAACTGCAAGTCACAACACAAGCCAATCTCCTTCTATGGCTATTCTAAACCTTGCTGCTTTTCCTCAAGCCTAATTCTCTAGCCAACAGAATTTTCCCTTTTAAACTTTGTTCTCAAAGCTTCTAAGATTGCAACTTTAGGCAGAAGAGGATGCTGCACCTAAATCCTCTGACTTTTTTGGGTTTGGCAAAAAAAAAAAGAAAAAAAAAGCAAATTCTGTCACGTCAATTTCAAACCCACCCGATATGACTTTTTCACAAATGTTGACTTGTAAGAGAAAATAATTGAACTTAAGTCCTGAAACATTGAATTTTGAGATGCAACTTGTTTCTGTTTATTTAGGTCTTCAAAGATGCTTTTTCGCAGTGATAAAGTGAAATAAAATTTTAATTTTTGTTATGTATCTTGTGTTCATTTTTTTTTAAATAGTTGAAATAAAACAATATATACTGGACAAAAGATTATCAGGAATTTGGAACTTCAGTGTCTGATGTTTTATAAGTGTGTCATTGAACAAAATAGTCATCCTTTAGAATTTCATTATCTACATATCCGACAATACTATTGTAGTCCAATATGAATCAATCCAAAAACATGTATTTCAGATGAAATTAGATATGCCATGGCCCATTACCATATTATCCATTAGAGCTTAAAATGACATGTTTTATCCTAATTGCACCTACATTTAATACCAAATAGTGGCCTGGTTGAGTTGTGTTAAAAAAAGAACATTCAAGGACATTGATTAATATACTAAGAATGAGTCATTGTTAAGCAAGAGTATTTTGACAATGAACTGCACAACATACTTTCCTAGAACTTTTATCAACTGAATTAAATTCAGTTGATCATATTGATATACAGGGATCCAGACCCTGAAATAAGGAAAAAAATCTTTAAAAGCATTAATGACTTAATATTATATAAAAAAAGTGTGTAAAAATCATTCTTGATTCTTTTTTAGATTTAATATTTGACAAAATGTTTTTTTCAAAGAGGAAATATCCGTCAAAACAAATTCCATGAAATCCTATATCAAAACAATAAATCATTTATACATTTTAATATCCATACCGTATTTATTTTTTAACTCACTGTGTGAAAATATATAAGCTATTTATGCAAATACTTTTTAAAAACATAATTTCCTATGATCTCCATCATCAAATGCAAAATAAGAGCTTAAAAAAATCATTTGAAAAAAAAAGCAATAACATTTAAATATTATTCATGGAAGAAAATGATAAAAGCAGTGTTTTGAAAATGGTGTATTTAAATAAATAAATTTCTAAACTCATTTTTAAGACATAATTGTGAAAAATGATTTTTTTGTTATGCACATTATCCTGTTATAGAATTGAATGTTAATAATCTGTGAATATTCCAAATTAATTTCTTAGGGGGGGAAAATCATACAAAATATTCATATGTAAATCACTAGAAATATTTTATCCAAAAATATTTTATTAAACAAATACTATTAACAAGTATTAAGTTCATCTATTGCATCAAATAACATCAGTAGGCCACTGTTCCCAGTCAAAACACTGCATCCAAGTCTGACTTAGAAATACTTTTAGATCTTAGTCATCGTGTTAGTAAACAAACCCTGAATATTTTGTAAAAAATGCAAAAAAAATCACGCGACGCGACGTCTCGGTCAGAATATTATGGTGCGCAGGCTCGATTTTCACAACAAACGACATTGGTGCAAAATCCAGGAACTAAATTTAGAACTGACGCAGTGTGACATATCGAGTTATCTCCCTTCGTCCGTTGATTACAGTCGTGTTACAGCCAAGGGGCGCTTCAATTTGAGTTTGGTTCAGTCCAGAGAATGTGAAATTTTAAATTAGATAATATTTAAATATCTACAAGCTTTGTAAGAATGTTTTTTTGAAACATGCGGTAAAGTGTAATCAAAACTTTTTCATTAAAACGGAAATAAAGAGCTTTATTCTTTCCGATTTCCAATCCAATCATTTATTTGCTTTATATGCCATAATCTGTATTTGTATGTTCTATGTTAACTAACTTTATATTCTGTGACTTGTTAATGGTTTAATTAAATTCTATACCCATTCCTTTATTTCAAATCGTATTTCAACAAGTCTTACATTCATACACCCATAACAACAAGTGGTCATAAAATGCATATATATATGTAATAAAAACGGACAATTTACAAAAACAAAACAAAACGGAATTTTTCAATCCTTTTATTCATTTCATCTCCAGGAAAGTTCGTAGTTCAATGAACGATGGGGAGATTTTGAGTTCAAGAAACTCTTAATGTATGGAGAGGTTTCAGCGTTTTTATTCCTGGTTTGTTGTGACTCGCAAAGCTTGTCTCGTTGGTTTGTTTGGGTGTCGTCAGTGCTTAAAATAGAACTATCGCGGCACGTGCATACAGATTCAGACATGTTTCTGAAACAGACTATAACCTGTTGCGAGAACTGTTTATGTTCTATCGAAATGTCAGAACAAAATAAAAATGTCAGTCATATACATAGGAAAGTAATGTTTTGTTATACAAAATTAATTTATGAAGCAAATATGATTTGATTTACTTGTTATTGAAAAATATATTTGCCTCGCTGTTTACTATTTAAAGAAGAGGACTACCTAGTATATGGATGACAACTTCTTTATTCGTGCTATGCGACGTTTCGCACAATTCGTTATGAATCAATAATGCTCTCGGGTACCTTTATGTACCTTACTCATTCATGATTTCGATTTTACCTGTTACTGAAAAACGCCTATTTGTATTACTTATGAGTCAGTCAAGGGTTATTATAACTGTTGTAACAGCGCAAGAACGAATGATTGTACCAAACATAAGTCAGGTTTAATGTAAATGAGCTTATTTTCTCAATATTTATCTTTTCGTACTTTATTGAGAATTCAAAGTGCAATCAATGAATAATAATTATATCAGATTAATTGAAAGTCGTAGTCAATGTAGATTTGGAAAACATCGAACATGAATGTATAGCGAAAATTTATAATCAAATGTACCATTTACATTTTGTCCCAGTTAGGTGTTTAAAATAATTTTGAATAAGCAAATGCCATTTCGAAGAAACAAAATATGAATTTGATATTTTTCCAATTACGCTGAAAAAAACCCCGACAATAAGTTCAAACGCCAGGGTTCGGTGTTTGGGGGGTATGTAATAATAATACACGCCCATTGGTATTCAACAAATACGAAGTTAAGACGTAAAACCCAAAAACGTGTGATACTGATATAGGGGGTGTTTTTCATGCACATTTGTACAAACTGTTGAATGGTTATGACAGGACTACGTTGAATGACACAAACATGTTACAAATGCTGTGACATATCTTGTCGATAACAAATGTTAAACAGTGCGCTTTAATCGATATCATTGAAGATTTTACGAATAAGCGTGAAATCATTTAAACAGTTTTCAACAAAGCATTTACTAGTTTCACCTACTGTATGAAGAATACAGACGTGTTAAAAATCGCGTGTAAAATATGCACAGTGAATGTTCTCGCGAGAGAAACTGTGACTTTGTTTTAACATTGGCACGAGGCAGATTAACAATGAATATTTAAAAATGAATCACATTTGTCATTAAAGGGTAAGACATATATCGTCTGTTGTTGGCTAACTAAAATTGAATTATTATTTTTTTGGTTGAAATTCACACTTTTTTACACATACTCAGTATTTATATTTTGAAAGTTATGTTTTAAAATGATCTTACTCATATATTTAATAACAAAATTTAGATAATGTTATGCCAAATTATACGATTAACGTATGCAGATTACAAACTTTTAAAGAATTTCAATAAGTGATATTATAAAAATGACTTTGGTTCAATCTATCACGTTCTAGTTCAGGGAACTTAGGCTTACATTTAAAACCACAAATCAAAATATTTTCTTGTAAATCAGAAAATCTACTTCCGGCATAAATGTTATATGTAAAGTCGGGGTCATCCCAATAATCTGCGTAAAAATGGGGTTAGTTGAAAGACGTAGTTTTTTTTTAAATGACCTTTAGTTTCTTCTATTGGACATTTTGTAAACCGGTCCGGTCAGGTTGACTTGTATTTCGCCTCACAAGATTATCTATGTTAACCAAAGCTACCAAGGTCATATTGAGACACACCTCCAGAATCGACCAATCAGAATGCAACATTGCGGCACTACCTATATTTCAACCAATGGACGTAAACCGGTTCGACCTTCAACTTCATTTACTTGGCAAACATCCACTTTGTTACTTCCAAACGTACATACCATCCGTTGTAATAGTGAATGGATGTCAACTGTTTATAAGATATAGTATTTTATTTGTAATGTTGTTATCTTTGTTTGTGAAGTCGGTCAGCTATGTAAATGTTAGTGATGATAGTGAATTCAAGTCGACTAAGTATGCAAAATACGTATCTCGTATCACCTTGTTTACTTCAAATAGGTGATTGGAAATGCGTAGAAAAATGGGATGTAAACAACTCCGGTATTAATTTCGTGATAATGACTTGACAAATATTTAATTTCCTTTTATGGAAGTATAAAGCTAAACGGGACTATCTATGTCATTCATAACAACAGAAATATGAAAAATACGTTACGTAAGAATTTTGATCGCCTCGTTTTAACAGAACTGAATCCAGTATTTCATCATTCTTACAAGTTTCTAATCGTATTTACGAATTTTTCACTTCAAATCCCGTAAATGCTACCAATGTTCAAAATGCAGTGTGAAATTTGTATTACTTTTAACGTTAAGGCAGATAAAAATGCAGATGTTTATTTTGAAATTAATTTTGCTATTATTTCAATTCTACATGCTTATTTGATACATAAAACAAAAAACATAGTTTGAGCGACGTGTTTACAAGGCTTGTTGATAATTGAAAACAACACTCTCATTCATCATCACAGTTGTCATCATATAATGAGAATAGTCGGTCAACAATTATTAGAGTTATTAGGATATTTGTTTATATTTTGCGTATTTATCGTTGAGAAAAATCCTCTTGACCCACTTATGTCATATGGGCTCTTTTCATATTTGATCGAAATTGTAAGCATTTTTTTGCATTTTGGATTTTTATTGTTTATATCTGTGTTTGGCTTGATTTGGTTTTGCTCTGTGGGGATTGAATATGCAAGGTGTTGAACAATATATGCAAAAGTGGAGAGAGCAAATTACAATCATCTGGCCTATTTTGAGCTACTGGACCTTTTGCAATGGTAGAATCTCTAGATTCTCAAAGTTTTAGGGGACACCAATCAAAACGAGTGGGCAAAGGTCCCCAAGACCTCTCTAGAATCAAAACAGATCACATACAAACCAATACTTGTTAAAATGTTCTGCGGATAAAAATTTGGCTTGCGTATGTTGAATATGTATAATCTTTTTTCATGTCTTTGACAACTCTGTAATTTATGAGTTATGAGAATAAACTTGACTTGGTAGAGGTTTGTAAGATATAGGAGCCAGATTGCGACATGGACTTCTGAGCATTGGGAAAGACATCATTGACATACAATGGACCATTTTCAGACATAAAATCCCTGAACAAAGTTTTTTTTTCACTAAAATTTTTAATATTAAATACTTTATATTAAAATAAAATAAGAGCCCTGAACAATTCTTAATTTCAGAAAAGCTGAGGCTTCTAGACTTGCCAACATTGTCAAGACCTAAAAAGGCTCCTTTGACTATTTTTTTTTTTTTTTTTTTTTGCATACGGGTCTGGATAACAGACTCAGGCTGTTTAAACATTTTCCGAATTTTAAATTGGCCATTTCCGGCATATTAATAATTAACATAAAAATATATGGGTCATTTTTATCAAATGTGCAAAATTGCCCTTGCCATTCCAAATCCCTGCACTTCCCTAAGTTCGCCAAGACTCCGTAGCAGTCTATTTAACGCTTTCAAGAGCCCATCTAAAATTTGCTGCGTTCGCATGTAATAGCTTTTATATTGAAAGCCTTAATCAAATAAATTCGAAAAGTGGAGTTAAGACGAAAAAACTTATGGCAATTCGAGCCAAAAATCGATTATTTCTGAGAGTTTGTAACACTTTTACCTGCTTGTTGAAAATTGCCTGAAGACAGAGCATTTGTCAGAAGTCTTGGTTTGCTTTAAGAACATGCTATGTTTAAATATTAAAACATAACACTGCAATTTTCAAAACGTGTTTTTATTGTGGTGTAGACTATCCCAATTACTTTATCGTTTTCTATATGAGTGTTTAAATGTATCCATCTTTTGATACCGTGAAGAGAAGATAATTCCAATGTTTGAAGTATACTGTATAAATGTATCAATACTTCATTTATGCAGATTGATCAATAAACATTACGAGTGATTATAGGTATGAAAGTATTGTGACTAAATCGTATTATTTTCTAGAATTGAAAGCTACGAGGAATTTACCGACTTAAATTTTACATTTTTATTATTTAACAAACATTTACTTGAAATGATAGACAGAGGGGAAAATAGGATTACATCACTTATTCAGAGCTCTTGCACGTGAAAAGTTATCATATTGAAAGCTATACGAGGTTTTAATCGACTTTAATTTTACCTTTTTAATTATTTAACAAACATTTACTAAAATGATAGACAGAGGGGAAAATAGGATGGCATCACTTCTTCAAAACTCTTGGACTTTATCACATCGAAATCAGCAAATATTAAAATTTAACTTAACATTATAAAAGTAGCTTTTAAATATTATCGGGCTTTCGAAATGTAACAATATTTACCCAATTAATGATACAAACGTTCTTGACTTGCATGCTTCCTTTAGATAAAATTTATATTCTTCTCTTTGTTCGACAAGTCTTTTATTCACTTTTTGTTGGCATGTTATTTTAGTTCACTCACACAAACTCTGACAAGTAACACAGATCTGTGATAAAAGTTACGTAATTCCGTCGATCAGGAGGCGATGTTGTGTGACGGTTTAAATACTCAATTAATTGGAATTAGTTCAATCGCTAATCTGTCAGCTCTTAATTAGAGTTCGTTAAATCATAACATAGGCTGTGTTTTCAGGGAGGCGAGTAATTAAGTCATACAAGCGGTACAGTCTTGGTGTTGACATGTTTATTTTTTGCTTTATAAAATAAAAAAAAACCCACCAAAAGTTTATCTTTTTCAAATTGTTATGTTAAAATGTAGTTATCAATGCAGTGTGGTGCATTATCAACGTTCTCCTTGATGATCAGTGTCCAACCAAAATGACGTGAAGTTTATTTTTAGCACAATCCCCCGATTCTTATATATTCTGTACATTTTTTTTTCAAAAGTTATTTTTTTATAATAATCAAGTTATCAAATTCGAAAGGAATGTGTTTTATCTAAGGTTAATTTTTGACATTATTTGACCATTTCCGTGATATTCTTGATATTGTTGGCTTTGTTTACATTTTTTTCTGCAAAGTCCAGTTAAAGTCATTTTCATGATATTTCGCCTCCAAACGTCCCTGCACAGCCAAGTGTGCGACATTTGATTTGCGCTTATCGATTGCGCGAACAAGCTCGAGCTGTATCGCGGTATAGCGATGCTGCGATCCCATTGGTTGGCCCTAATTTATTCATGTTGATTAGGTCAGCAGTGGGTCATACAGTCGCAATCAGCTGTTCTTATTCAGTATATCGTCTGCCGTGGTAGCGGCAGGTAGGGAGTGGAGTACCTCTTATTTCTGTGATATTATGAGTTTGTGATTGTAACTATTTATATCTACGCAACATTATGATTCCCATGGAAACCTATGACCCACTTGAAGGCGATTTGCAAGTAAGTTTTATGCCTTTCAACAAAATAAATTTCAATCGTGTCAGCACGTCTGCCCAGCTAACCGGCGTTCTCGGTAGTTTTCCATTCGCTTTCGGGGCTTTGTTGCCAAATTCGGCGTCCTATAACTACATATATGTAAACCAAGGTTAGATTTGACGTCAAATAATTAGTTGTCAGGAGATTTCAACATGTATTAAAGTTTAAATGTACCTTATCGACCGATGACAGTGAATCGCTTTGTTCGACTGCCATCTTTTCTCGAGGCCGACTGGGTCAGCTGTCAAAATTTGCTGCCCGTTGCAAACAAAGGCTGCCCGACCTGTTCGTTCGCCTTGTTAGTCTCTCCCCTGTTTGCTGTTGGCGATTTTAGTAGACTTTTGTTTCATGACACTCTCATTTTTTCTGCCTTTCGTCTGCCGGATGACATCATTGTTTTGCTACTTATGCAGGATGATAATGAGATATGATAATCACTGAAAATTCTCTTTCGCTTTGAAACTTGCATTGTCAGGGTTTGACAGTTTTAGAAATTGAAGGATTCAAATGTTTTTAGACAATTTTCATTTAATTTCTAGCTGAAGACTGCTCAACGTTAATAATTTTGTCAGTTCTCAACGCATATCTTTATAAAAACGACACTGTTTCGTCCTAGGCTCCTAGGCCTATACAATTTATTTTCTTCCAAAATTTGCAATTTGTTTCACGACAGATCCTTCTAATTTAATCATTAGTGCACATTTTGTGAAAACTTCATCTTGAAATAGGCCTTTTTCTATATTTTATTTTTAATTTTTTCATTTCCAAAACTTTACCCAACATATATCTTACATCTATTTTCTTTGTTTGCAGGTTGTTCCTGTTGACACACCTGACGAAAAGGTAAATATTATTTACCACTCAACTCCATTCACAAAATATGTAAATCTGCAATAAGCCATTCCCCATAGTTTACAGTTAATCCTAAATGCAGATATGATGCAACTCCACCCATTGTTATATCCCTGAGCACTCCTGAATGCCCACGCCTTGGAAGTATACAAATCCGGTCAGGCATGACACTATTATCCTGTAAACTGTTCCTGAAATGCTGACGCAAGAAAGCCAGCTTACACTGCAAACATATTCACGCGGATCTCCCGTGTAAGCTGATGCAACCGCTGAACATGCACGCGCTTGAAATAAACAGCTGATCGATGATTGACACTGACAGACAGGTTGTCAATGTCCGTGTTCAACGGTTCGCAATCTGATGCAACCTAAGCAAAAGGCCTATTTCGGCATAGTTTTCGATTAATGATTCGGTTGTGGATTTCAAATTTCAAATTAATAATCGTTTCTGTTAATAAATCTACGAAGACACTGGTGGTTCCTACTAAATGAGATTAACAATATTGTCTATCACTCAGATTTTCATTGAATTGTTGGGCATGAAATAATTGCAATCTCTCGTTCAATGAAAATGTTTGATAAAAAAAAAAGATGGAAATTCACAAGTAGTCTATTTTCTTCCTTCCTTGTACGACTCGAACAAAGATAACCCCAAGCGTTCTGTAAAGGCCAAAGCAAACAAATGTGACAGATAGTGAAATTAGACTTGGAAACCACTGGCGTAGGATCTAAAAATAGACGCGCTCTGATTGGCTAGCCGACTCATACCACTGTGAGCTATAAATAGCATGGTGAATTCCCTTCTCAGCAGGCTCAGCTGTAAGCTTAGTTACGTTGGCGACAACTTAGGATTTTTATTACCTTACCTTCTTTATTAGGTGGAATTATATCGCCTTACGTTTAATGTCACAATCCCTGCACATACTGGCGTCGACTTTCTGTGTCACTCACACTTGAGGACAAATGTGACATGTTTTTGTTAGATATTAAATTTGAATTGGTGCTCCTTCCCTGTTTAAAATGTGACCCTTTCATGCAATATAGCCGCCCATTTATCAAGTGTGGACTTAACAATAAAAATGAAATAGCCAGACCATTAAATATATATTTTATTGTTATTGTACAAAAATATTTTTTCAAAATTCCTTGACTTTATCTTGTTCTTATCATTTATATATTTTGACTTTTATGACTTGGCCTTTTAGACTTGTAAGAAATATCACCTTCTTATGTTAAACTTAAGTTTATTGTGGAATTTGAATAAATAAAAATGTATTTTAAAATTCCTTCAACTTCTTTTCAGACAAGGACTTTATTTGTAGACGCCTTTCTCCAAAACAACAGACTAGAAAATATAACGCAGTTGATGGGCTATCACCCTGACTATTTAGAATGTTTCCTACGAACACAGCATTACTTGCTGAGAGAAGACGGACCTTTACCGTTCGAATATCGCCACTACATAGCAATCATGGTGAGCAATTATTAATGCATTATTTAAATTTTTTATTCCTCAAATTGTTTATTTTTCATCCAAATATTTAATTATGTACTGATTAAATGTTATTAAACTTACAATGTCAATTTTTATGGCACTGTTTTATATCCACTTAGTAGATGCTAATAGATCAAAGAAAAATTTTAAAATATATTTTGGAGACAAATATGATACAACATGGATTGGGAAAGACATTTTTGACAATGGGCCATTTTCAGAATTTCGAATGGGCCATTGCCCATTGTATCAATAGTAAAGTTCAAAATTATAATGGGCCATTTTTTCATCTAATGTGCAAAATGGACCATGGCCCCTGCCTTTCCCAATCACTGATACAATATTAATTCAATCAATAATATGTCTATTTATATGGCAATCCACTAAGTGGTTGCCCAAGGTGCCACGTTTAGTCCTTTACTGTTCCTTATAGTAACTGATAATGTTTTTCCTGTAGGCTGCGGGCCGCCACCAGTGTTCCTACCTTATCAAGCTGCAGTCACATGAGTTCATGCTGCAGGGGGGTAACCCGGAGTGGTTGAAGGGTCTCGATCGCATCCCTCGCAAGTTGCGAGATCTCAACGAGATCAACAAGATCTTGGCCCACAGGCCGTGGCTCATTACCAAAGAACATATAGCTGTAAGTTTATAATTACTGAAAGAGATAAATTTACCCCCGGGTTTCTTCTTCAAATACTTTTGAAAGGACTTGTTTATGATAAGCTTTGAGTCTTGGGATGCAGTAAGATTATGCTTACTAACAGTGATAACTTTACCCCCTGAGTTCCTCTTCAAATACTTTTTGAAAGGACTTGTAACTTGAGTCCTGGGATGCAAGATTTTTGTCATAGCGGTATTGCTTACACATTGACAGACTCATTTTAATCTGGTAACATAAATGGCTGAAATATTGACGAAGCGGCGTAAAACAATAACTCACTGACTGTAACAATTGATGAAATATTAACCATGAAACAATATCTTTTAACTTATTTTGTTAAATTATGTCAATTTCATTGTGCAAATGATACTATAGGCTTTCATTATTTATTGGTTTACAAATTCGAAAGAGAAAAAATAACATGTATACTTTAAGAAATTTTAAAAAAATGTTATCAATTTTATATTGTCATGATTTACAGAAACTAACGCGAGGGAAAGACAGTTGGTCAATCAGCGAGGTTGTGCACGCTCTGGTCATCATGGCCCAGTTCCATGCACTGTCCAGTTTTGTATTTGGCTGTGGAATCAACGAGGAGATCGATCAAGATGGCGGCTACACATTCCGCCCTCCATCTCTTAGTGATGCCAACGAGCTTGATTACAACAGTGATGGGTCTTACGGTGAAACAGTAAGTAGCTTTGTATACAAATATTTTGTAATTTGTGAAATTAAGGAAAATCTGGTCAAGGGGTTGTATTTTGAAACAGGGAGGAGCAAATTTAAGATGTTGAAATGATGAAAATATGTAACTCCTTCAAAATCTTTTAAAATAAAATCTCATTGTTTTGTTAAGTTTATAGGTCTTATGGTGGAACAATGAGTAGAATTGTACATTTAAATACATTTTTTTTTTTATAATTGATGAAAAGAATATTACTTTGTTTATGAAATCTTTATTGGACACATAGCACAAGATTCTGGATATCCAATTTCTTGATTTATAGATTGACAGGGTTTTGGGAGCCGGACCCTATCTTGCATTTCATTATCTATAAAACTTCTAGATTGTTACCCAAACAGTAAGTTATGTCTCAGAATCTTTAAATATGAAATCTCTTTCTTGCAGTTTGAGTTTGAAACCGGAGGCCTATTAGCGCTAATGGAGAAGATGAGAGCTTTAAATGAGAAGGAAGAAGAGGAAATGACACAGGACGAACTCTTGGCACGATTTCAGCATGTGGAATCTCAGAATGCCGAGAGTAAGTAACAAACAAACTTTTTCTTGTTAACCTAAAGTTTTTTTCGGAGTCTCAGAACGCTGAGAGTAAGTAACCAACAAACTTTTCCTTGTTAACCTAAAAAAAATTAAGAAGTTCTTATAACAAATATATTTCCAAAGTTTCAGTCACAAATCTTTTTAAGTCTAGCATATGAATAACTTGCTACACAATTGTGTCAAGACATTAAGAGGGAAAGCAATTTTCAGCTGGTCAGCAGTTTTGGAACCCTGATATGCATTCAAGCTGTTTTTCAAATACTCCATTGCCATCTTTGCATTTAACTAAACATAGTTCATCAAATGTCTAACAAATCATTTTTGTTTTCCAGTCACGACTGACGCACAACCTCCGTCACCAAAGTCGGACATTATGTGCTATGTAGACGACGCATCATTCCACTACCAAGATTTTGCCAAACGAGGCTCGGTCTCGGACATCCCAACATTCAGAGCGCAGGACTACTCGTGGGAGGACCAGGGTTTCTCATTAGCCAACAGACTCTACACTGATGTTGGCAACCTCCTGGATGAGAAGTTCAACATGGCATACAACCTCACATACTATACGTAAGTCAAATTTAAGTTCTGTCCTGTCAGTAAACAAAACAATCTTCCCCCATGCAAAAACCTCCCAAAATTTCAAATCGCCGCTAATGGCTGCAATATTGCCCAAGCGGCGCTAAACAATAACTCACTCATTCACTCCCAAAACTTCAAAGGTCAATGTTTGTAGGCCCTGATGGACAAGGTGCAACCTCAAAGAGATTTCCGATAGCAATATCATGTCAAACTGCATTATAGTTTAGAGCTTGCACTGAAAAATTGAGTAACCGCCTTGAAATGGGAAGAGACTGGCAAAAGTTTTGCCTTGTGGGGAAAGTTTAAGTCAATTGATCATATGAACAAATGGTTTGTTGCTGGAACTTCAAGAACATCTTTAAACCCTTTTACCCTTTAGAAATCAAGAGTCTAATTTTTAGTTAATCATAGGGTTAAAAGGGCTCCTTTTTTCCTTGCCTATATCAATACAAGTGAGTGACATAATGACCTCTTATCTTCAGAATGGGCGACAACGTATCAATTGACACTACCCGGTTCCGACGGACAATCTGGAACTATATCCACTGTATGTACGGTATCCGACACGACGACTACAACTACGGTGAAGTTAACCAACTGCTGGAGCGTAATCTGAAGGCATACATCAAAACGGTCACCTGCTACCCAGAGAGACTCACGAAGAAGGAATACGATGGGGTCATGAGGGAGTTCAAACATTCAGAGAAGGTACACAAACTTATGTTAAACTTATTTTTAAGTAAAATTTGAAATTTGTAAAAATATTGTAAAATGATGAAAATATTGGAATAAAGAACAATTTGGATTATGTGAAAAATGGACTATTTCATTGATTTACTTCTGAAATATTGATGACATTTCCCTTATCTTTTTCAGTATATGTATAAGTTAACTTTGAATATTTTGATGTTCTTGAAGAGCATAACACTTAACATGATCATAATAATCCTAAGGAGTTTCAATATCTTTGATGATGTCGTATATAAATCATTGTTGAATTTCATATATTGTTTTGGTGCATTATGTATATGTGTTTCTTAGGTATGAATGTAAAAAATTATGTCCTTCCTCCATGTTTAATTAAAATTTCTCTTTGATTACAGGTGCACGTAAACCTGATGTTGTTTGAAGCCCGGTTGCAAGCAGAGCTGCTCTACAGTTTGCGAGCAGTGATGCGCTACATGACATGACGCCCGCAGTAACTTCTTCCTCTCCGAGTTGTGATAGTCGGAACCTATCGATCCGTTCGGTCGGGTTTTGTGAACTTGCCAAGACAGAATGAGGAGAAATGGCACGTCTGTGTGCTTGCCTTGCGGCAATGAGTGCTGTCTTCCACCGGACACGTGTCATAGTCAGCCTCTAAGCAAGAGTCTCGTCCCGTCTTGTGAAGACTGGACAGACTCGTGCTATCTGTGATATTTTCTACCGTGTACATATTACTACCTAACTAACGCTGCGACCAGTATGTGGTGTTGCCATGGTGAACCTGCGTTTGAGAGGTTCCCATGAACTGAGTGAGAGAAGAATGAGTGTGTCTGTCTGTCTGTTTGTCTGTTGCCTCCTCTCGGCGAGGGATCTCCACAAGTGATTTTACAACACCTGTAGCCTCTGTGCGGAGGGACGGAACGGAACATGTCTTTCAATTCGCAGAGTGGTGCTCTCTCTCTCCAGACTGTTTTTTAATGTGACTGGCGGTTATCCGCTCCCCTTTACGGACTGAACATTGTTAACGTTGACTGAATTGTTAACACTAACGGTCTGTTTGCAAATCCAAAGATCTGCACCAACTGAGTTGCTGCAGATGTGGTGCATCGCGATGCATGAAGGTGCATTTCTGCTGCTGCGGCAACTGTGGCAACATATTACCTCACTTCGGGTGGCATTTTAAGTCAGGATCTAGTCAGTTTCTCTTGCCTGTGTGGCTATCAAGCCTGGGTATCAAGCCTGGGTAACGAATCAAACCGGAAAGCTGCATAATTTTAACAATGCATGCAATTTGATTTTCCTCTGTTCAGGTAAACAATCTTTTATTTTTCCTCTTCTGACCTGAATTAACAGCTCGCGATCAAAGTATTTATTATGCCAGTTTTCTTCCTTGAGCAAATTTCTCATCACAGTTGATAGGGTCAGAAAAGGGAAATTATATAGGATTTAACACATTTTGAATTTATTAGAATCTAAAGATTGAAATTTCAGGTGAACTTTTAAAAATGTCGAATTGATAAGGTTACCTTTTCCTTAAAAGGTTTATTCTTTACTTTAATCTAAAACATGACACTTAATTGTTGCGTCTTATAAATGTTAATGCCTGCTTCCGCTTACTATATGACCGCATAAAGGAACTCAAAATAAATTTGAATTTTGAAGTCGAAATTTCACAAATTCTTACAAATCAAATCAGCATTGTAAGTTTTTCTAAGTGTGGATAATTTTTCATAAAGTTCATCTCTCAATTTCACTTAAATTCACTTTAGATGTTCTTACCAAACTTTCACCTGAATTTTTTGTCATAAACTTATGCACTCATAATGAAGTATAGTTTTTCAAACTATACTTCAAAGAAAACCGAAGCTAAATTCCCCTGAAAACAATAGTTAATCTTGTTAAAATTGTTATGGTTTGTTCCTTTGCTCATTAAATATATGAACTTGTTTACTTTTTGATTGAGAAAGGAAAGCAAGTTATTTTTCTATCAGTCTTTGCATGTTATAATAATTGTGCCGGTAATACCAGTTTGTGATCTTTGTACAGAAGGTGTTTTGTATGGAAATAGAAAGGAGTTAGAAGTATGATGTCAAAGCTGTTTTTGTCAAAAGGTACTAACTAGGCAAATATATTTGCCTACGATTAACCAGAAAGATCTACTAACTCGACAAGCACTTCAACTGTGTCATTATTATCATTCCAATATGTGTGAAATATTTTAATTAGGATTGTACAATTTTAATTTAAAATACATGCTGAATTGCTGAGCAAGCATTTTGAATGATTTGTGAGATATTGTGATAACATAGTCAACATAGAAACCACAACATTCAAATGACTATTTCACCAAGCATTGTAACTAGTTTATTTATTGTGATTATTCTTCCCATAGTGCTCCGAATATAATTGTTTGTAAAAGTCAAATCCATTAAACAACGATTTGTCCGAGTTTGTATAATGCTGATGTGTAATATATTGAAGGCTTCGCCTTGTATTGCAAAAGAAAATCATTTTATTGGTGCAATTGTAGTTTTGGTATATTGTTTACCATTTCTTGCTTTGAATAGCAGTTTTGGTGAGGCTAGACAATCAATGATTAGAGAAAATAGAATGGCTAGTGTTATATGTTGTGAACCATCTAGGCTTTATCACCAAATGTTTCTTTAAAACATAAATTTCATATCTTTCTAACATTTTTGAATTTTCATAAATTTCTAATTTTCATATATTCGATCAAAATATTCTAAATCATTTTTCCCATTTAAATTCAAAAATGACGTCTACATAATGGAAAGTTTGTTTGAACATTATTGTTTATTTATAAGTGTGAAAATATGAAACGTCAAGACAAGCAACAGAGGTGAAAAACCTGTGAAATCATCTTTTTTATTTTCTTTTCGTAAACAAGATGGTGGTAACAGCATATTTACACAGCGACGCTGTTTGCAAAAAGGTGTGCATTATTATTGCCTGGGATTGTTGTCAACAACAGACAAAGGCAATATTTTCGGATGAACGATAACATGGAACCAACTAAGTATGGTTGCACTATGGCTTTGTTTGAATTTGTTAAAATGGCATGCAAATTTGTTTTTGATTGTATTATTTGTTTCAAATACAAATGTACAAGATTGAGTCAAGATAACTATCTTGAATTTGCTCAGAAATGGAAAGAAATACTCATTGTTTACATATTTTGGTATGTATTTCAATTTGCCTGCTTATGGTATAGGGCCTTGCACGCCATTTTGGTTCAGATGTGAAGGAATGGGCGAGTACTTGAGATAGGGACAACAGTATTAAGTATTGAAACATCTGAGTACAAGTCGAGGATGATACTTTGATAAGTTTTTAGACCTTTCCTACATTGTGATAAACATGTTGCTTCAAAATAAACATGAATCCAATTCCATTTGTCTGTCTTCTTTTATTTATTGGTTGAAATATGAAGAGATGTCAAATCAAGAAATCAAACATGCTCCAAGTTCCAATATCATTAAAATCAAATCTAAAATTTGTTTTCTTAGCTTATTTTTGTATTTTGGTTGCCACTCACTTAGATAACCAAATACAAAAACAAGCATAGATAATGAATATTAGATTTGATTTTAATGAGATTGTGAGAAGTTCTTAATTTCAATGAACATCTTACTTAGTACGCTACAGACATAAAAAGGAAATATTGAAAGGCTTTAGTTAACGGTCAAGTTTTGTTTTATCAGGATAAATACAATCCTGCATTGAAAGTCACACAAACGGGATCAATTCCACTGAATATGGTATCATTGAAAGCTACGCAAAACGTTTCAATTTCACAAAATATGGTTGCATTGACAGTCAAACAAAAGGTTTCAATGAAATGGATATGGTTGCATTGAAAGTCATGTTTAAAGTTTCAAACGCACTGACTCAATTGCAAATATGTTTGCATTGAAAGTCACACAAAATGTTTCAATGAAATGAATATGGTTGCATCGAAAGTCATGCCAAAAGGTTTCAAACACATTGAATATGGTTGCATTGAAAGTCATACAAAAGGTTTCAAACACAATGAATATGGTTGCATCGAAAGTCATGCAAAATGTTTCAATTCCACTGATTATGGTTGCATTGAAAGTCATACAAAAGGTTTCAAACACATTGAATATGGTTGCATTGAAAGTCATACAAATGGTTTAAATGAAAATGGATATGGTTGCATTGAAAGTCAAACAAAAGGTTTCAATCACAAAGAATATGGTTGCATTGAAAGTCATGCAAAAGGTTTCAATTCTACGGAATATGGCTGCATTGAAAGTCATGCAAAAGGTTTCAATTCCACTAAATATGGTTGCATTGAAAGTCATGCTAAAAGTTTCAATTCCACTGAATATGGTGTTTGCATACAACCAAATCTATACTTGGATATCTTTCCAGTGGGTAAAATAGGGCTTGTAAAAAAAGAGTGAACAATTCACATATGACACTCATCGGTATAGGCTTATAAGAGGACAATTAACAGAAGACTAATTAATATAATTGAGAGTTACAAATTCTTTCTTACGCCCTACACTTAATTTCTTTTCAAGATCTACCTTAAAATTATAGTAGAAGGTTTCTAAAGAGCACAAACATCCTATTGTGAAGTATTTTCCTATGATTGTTTTATCAGCTAATCGAAATCAGAAAGGGACGTTTGCTCTGACACATAACAACAACCTGTGATGTTAATGATTTCAATTCCTTTGCGGATATCACAAAGTTGAGTTGACTTTACTGGGTCACCTTGACCCTTAATCACACAACTCGAGCCCTCGTCACAACGTAAACGTGACTGTTTGCTTCTTGGCCAGTTCTGTGAAACCCTGAGTCAAAACCATGCAGCGAAAACAGCTCTCACTTTGCTCAGTGCGGCGGACCGATATTTTGGGACGATTATTTTCGTCCGCGGACTTACGGTCTCGAAGAAGTGCAACATGCGAACATGTGACCTTAGCGAGCTGTCGATTTGACGACGCTGTAGACGTCGGGATAGGAGAATAGGGGGTCACGTGATGTTAAACTAAGGCTTTATTTGTGTACATGGCGGCACGCATCAAACAACGAAATATTGACTGACGAATGACAGGGGCTAGATGAAACACATGGTAAACTATGACTTAGCTTAGCCTTCCTTTCAGTCTTGATAAGGTGTCATGAAATGTCATTGTCGAAAAAGATATAAATCGGAGTTATTTAAATCAGAAAATGTCACATTGCCTATAAAACAGAATTGAACAAGAGGTTGTTGGGCATAACGTGCACATGTGCATATATGAATATATGTCCCGATCTATGTTTTCATATTGGTTATTAAGTATGAGGGACGAATTTGAATAGATTATCAAACAGTCTGGTATCAGAAAAAGAAAGAATGATATTAAGAAATGGAGCTTTGATATTTAACTGACTCCAACAGTAATCGCTTGTGTAAGATCTAGGCATTTCTGCATTATTGATAATGCAACACTTTACTCGTATATAATTTCCCTTGATGCTTATTTTGATATGATTCTCTGGTTGATTACCCAATGAAGTCTCAACTTCAAGAACAACGCTCGAAAGGTCATGGTGTATATATCAATATACTTATGATACGATGCTTCTCATGACGTCATACTGCAATGACCTCACGACCCAAACATATTTTTTGTAGACAAAATTAAACCCTATACTCACAAGGACGCAAATTTGGACGTTTATTTGAGGCAATTGGGTTAGATTCTCTAGATAATGGTTAAGAGACCTTAGGACAGTCTAGTTGATAAAACGTCACTCAGATTTGCCATAAAGCCATGATCGGCTGTTTTTCTTAAGTGCAGTATTGGGTCAAGCCCTCTTTGCTTTCTGATGTCCAGTACACGAGAACTAAGCTTTGTTGGACGGGAAGGTGTCTGTTCATTAATCTAGTCAGATATAATTTTAAGGACATTTCACTGTTTGACCCCACTCGATTTCTTTTTCATTTAAAGTAGGGTTCTTTTTCAAAATACGTTATAAGATTGATTAAGTTAAATATGGTAAAACTTTGATCGTTTTAAATGAAAGTCTTTCTTTGTTAAATATTTGATATTTGAAATGGATTTACTTATCATATGAAAATTGTTTCATATTTCATTATTAGGTTTTGTAATGTTCATCACCTCATGGATATTATGACGATATGGTACATCACCCAAAACATCAAATTTAAAATAGATTATGTACGATGTCTTTCTTCTATCTATCTATCTATCTATCTATCTATCTATCTATCTATCTATCTATCTATCTATCTATCTATCTATCTATCTATCTATCTATCTATCTATCTATCTATCTATCTATCTATCTATCTATCTATCTATCTATCTATCTAGTCCCATTACTTATTTCATTATTTATCGTTTATTTGAAATGAATAAAAAAGAGTCATGAAAATACTTAATATTAGGCTAAAGTTAGTGCAACAAGACTTGCCTACATTTTCTAGACTTCAGAAGGCTCAAGAACACACGGAGTTTTATGGATGATCAACTTCTGTTTTTGTAGAAAGTAGTGACGTTTCGGTATTGTTCCTTATACGTTTAAGAATGCTCCCTTAAAATTTTGGCTAGGTCTGGAAAACACTGTGTATAACCGTACACCGGAACTAGCGAGGTGTACGGCGGAGAAATGTTGCTAGCGAGGAGCGTGATCGCAAACGGGATCACTTAAAAAGCAATCATCGCCGTTTCATCAACTTTTTCTATGTTATTATCATGTCAATAGCTTTCCGAGACATAACTATTTAATGTCATATCCTGTTCATAGTCAGAGATAGCAAATATGTTACTAACAAGAGCATTACTTGCAACTGTCATTGTTACTGTTCCTTGGATACAGAATGACACGCACATACATTTTACTAAGTATGTGTGCTAAAATTACCACATGATGTTGATTATATGAAAGTTATGAAGTAAAATATTACCCAACTTTCGATTTCGGCTCCTCGCTAGCAACATTTCTCGCTAGTTCCGGTGTACGGTTATACACAGTTTTGTTCAATTTGCTCAATTTTGTTATAATACATTATTTTTTAAAAAATATTGTCATTATTGGAAACAAAACCCAGACTGTAGTTTAGTTAATAACATTTTGCCCTGAATATGACCTCTCGAAGAGCAAGTCTAGTTTTATACAAGGAAACTTTTTTCTATCAGAAAAATCGGCATATAAACGTGCCTCAAGCTAAAAACATGCACCCTATCACTTTCACGGAAGAAGACATCTAAGGTTGATAAACTCGTTTTGTGAAAAACTATAATAAATTAAAAAGATTAATTGTCAAGATTTCAAAGAAAACGCAAGTCATGGATATATCAAACGCTACATCGCGGAAGTCAGTTGACTATTCGCGTGAATCACGTATTCAACCGAATTGATAAGGTTCCGTTATATACTGTTCATCGAAAGTAACGCATATATCAAAGTCAAGAGGTGCCTCCTGTTCAGGCAAACAATTAGTCCCTGAGTTCGTTACTAATTTTATTATTTTGAATTTCTTTTTTCAAAATGAAAAAGAAAGGAGCCCTTAAAAGTACTTAATTTCAGGCTGAGGCATCTAGACTTGCCAATATGTCCTAGACTTAAGTAGGCTCCTTTAATTGTTATGCTTACGGTGTTGGATAACATACTACCTCCTGTTTGGCAGGCCATTTTTGCAAATTCTGTGTACAGATATGCCAATGACTCCATATCACTCATATCATCATTAGCTGATTTAGAATGAAAAGTTACAGACCACCGGCTTAAAAAGCAAAAACGTTTGGCTCTTTTCTGCATATGATTTCTCATCTTGTCATATTGTCAAACGAAATTCGTAATATTTCAAGTTTCAATAGTTATGTATTTGAGAACATAAACTGTATTGCCATTAGAGTGTATAGTGATATCATATTAACTTAAATACAAAGATTTTACAACTACATAAAAAAACTACGTGTCATTATAAACAAACTTACGAAAAGGAAGGAAATTACTACAAAATTTTGAAAAATTTCCATTCTATAACATTTCTCGAAATTGACATTATAATGACGTCAGTGAGATATGACAAATAGATATGATAACTTTGCCTCACCCAGTCACCGAATTATACACATATCATACCCACATGCGCATATCAAGAAATGATAATGATAGTGAAAGCCGGTATCATCTCCATAAGGATTTTCTTTCATTCACAAGGACACAAACGTGAGGTCAAAGGTTGACCCGTGAGGCTGCAATTAAATCGTAGATAATGACTTTCATTAATTTGGCCATCTGCTAGTGACATTTCACTTCAAAGGTACAGTTTGGCTTATATCTTTTCCACCTGTCCCCCAATTAGTCAGATTAATGGTAATCATTTAATCAATTATGAGAGCGACACTTTTATCTTCGAGTGTAAAGCAGGCTCATCAATCAAGTTATTTTGCTTTATCACTTAATATATATCAGCAGTTTTTATAATTATAGTATAAAACGCAGTTGACTTATATTAATACATTTTATAAGTTGATAAATCAGTGTATTTTAATGTATTTACATGCATATCAATTACCCCCAGTTTATAATCCATAGTTCATATACTCAAATCTTCTGTTATTTCAAGGTTGTTATTAATATGAATTACCCCATTTCATAATCCACAATCATATACTCAAATCTTCTGTTATTTCAAGGTTGTTATTAATATGAATTAGCAATGTCATGATAGGTAAATTCCGGTTAAACACATGAGAATAATAAGTTCGATTATTTGTAAATGTTTAAGAGAATTGAGTTTGATGGTATGTTTAACGTTGAAAGACCTTAAGTATACTTAGTTGGATTATTTGTAAATGTTCAAGAGAAATGAGTTTGATGGTGTCTTTAGGGAACATTCTGAAGACCTTAAAGGGGCAGTAGCACGTTTTTAGGGGGAATATAAGGTGATGTCAGGAAAATGAGAATTAATGATCCCAACTGAGAGACCATGTATTTGAACTAAATGGAGCAGTAATAATTCCAATATATAACGTTAAGTTTAGCCATGCGATTCTTTTTCTCACAAAAAATGAATTAAAGGTGTTCACAAAAAAATGGCCGCCAATGGATTTTATGTGAATCTTCATTCTTTGTCCTCTGAGAATGTATGATTGGCTTGTGTAATGAGATTTTTGATACTGTCAAAATAATATATTTAGCATTCACTTACAATTATCAGTGAGAAATTCAAATTATAAAATTATCAAAAAACGTGCTACTGCCCCTTTAAGTATACTTAGTTGGATTATTTGTAAATGTTTAAGAGAATTGAGTTTGATGGTGTCTTCAGAGAACATTCTGAAGACCTTAAGAATACTTAGTTGAAGTATTTGAAAATGTTCAAGAGAAATGAGTTTGATTGTGTCTTTAGGGAACTTTCTGAAGACCTGAAGAATACTTATTTCGATTATTTGTAAATATTCAAGAGAAATGAGCTTGATGGTATCATTAACGAACATCCTGAAGTGAAGTGTGAGTCATCAGCCACGAGCAAACCTTGCCTTAAGCAAAATCTTGTCGGCTGTATGGTTTCTAGTGACAGTTTTTTTGATGACCTTAAGATAAACGTAGAAATATATCAAGCTATATATCAAGTCCCTGAAATACATACTGTTTCGATAGTAAACTTGGAACAAATTTGACATTTCAATACAAATGCAAATTCCTGTACTTTTCATTCTGCTGGATCAGCTTCAGTTTTAAATTTTTTTTAAAGTTAATCAATAAATCTTTATTTAAAAAATTATAATGAGAATTAGACTGAGGTTTCTCCATTTCCTAAAATTTAGAAGACTTTTTAATTTTAGGAAAAGGAAGAAAACTCAGTCTCATTTTCGTCATATTTAATTTAAAAAAAATCATCGATGTATTATTTATTTCAGAGTCTAATTGTAAGACTGAAGCTGAACTAGAAGAATGAAAAGTATACGAATTTGTGTAATTATTTTTCAAATTTAGATTCATTGGCCATTTTATTTCAGAGTTTAAGTGTTAGAATAGTCAATGATTTATCAGCTGGAGTTGGTGACTGATTACGCACACTTCATAGATTACATAATGGGCGATGGATTACGTCACATGAAGTGAGATGTGACATAAGTCACATGCTTCATGTCACTATAACCTGTGATGGAGTCGTAAGGAGGTCAGGTATAGGGCCTTTCATGTCATAACCTTAAAGGGGCAGTCCTATCGGGACATTTTCTGTGTAAACAAAATTCAAGAGGACACAGTGATGCATCATATTCTTTGTAAAATTGTCAAATCTAGAAAACTAAAATGTAACGCTAATATATTTGAATATAAGTGTGAAATAATCATGTTGAAATCATATGTGTATATAAACAGGGAAGTACTCACGACTTTTGTTTCCACAAAAATACTTTGATAGGACTGTCCCTTTAAGTGTTTTGAAAATGTTTTCACTTTAAAACAATGTTCCTGACAACGATTCTACAAAATAAAGTTACAAATTTTATGGACTTTCAACTTCCTTTTTGCATTTATTAACTATTTGAACCATAAAATTTTTTACTTTGAAACAATGGGTAAACAAAAGAACCCCTATCAATGTTATTTATATTGATAACATATGTAATACACCGTAGTGGTTTTAGAACATGTAAGTTTACTTCGATGATTGTGTATTTTTACGACCATTTTCTTTTACAAGTTCAAACATGAACAAAACAAACAAAAACGTTATTATTCAAAAGAGTTGTAAGCCATTCTAACCTTTGTAAATGAGAAACCCCTTTACATATATTCTAAAACAGTCGAATGGCATGTGGGACCAAGTTTTAATGAATTCAAAATTAAATTTAGTTGATTGCCAAATTCAGAAATATGAGTATATAATAGATATAGGCAGGTTGACCAACACTTACACATTGTAGTAACTTTAAATGAGTTGAATTATCTACATAAATGGAACGAAGCCCCTACTTTTAATCTTCTTTGTTCTGAGTCTGAATTTACCATCTCTAGATTTGCATAAATATTCTTAACTTACGATGACTTCTTTTTATCCTCCTTTTTATGAGTAACAGAACTTACTAACTCTAGACTTTTAAAAGAATTCTAAACCCATGATGAATCCTTTAAATCTTCTTTGTTACATGAAAAACATAATTTACTATCTCTAAATTTGCATAAATATTCTTAAATGATGAGTCCTTTTTTCGCCTTTTTATGAGTA